>JANAVB010038697.1:0-44428 GCA_029216955.1 Iris pallida | reverse complement strand
AGGCTCGGAGTCCTCCATAATATATAAAAATCCCAGATTAGGTCGCCGACTTGCATGCAACCTCTCACGATAATATGGCAAATGTTCTTCGACGGTGCTTCGAGGACCGGACCTAAAGGCAATATAGTCGTCGGAGTCGGGTAGTGCTGGTCTCCCCTTTCGGATTGGTGATTAACCGCACTTATTCCCTCACAGAACCCTGCTCTAACAATGTGACCGAGTACAACTCTGGTTATTGGCCTCCAACTTGCAAGAGAGCTGGGGGTAGAATACCTTTAAGCATACGATGATTCCAACTAATCGTCAATCAGATCCGGGGCTCATACGAGGTCCGCCACGAAGACATGATCCCTTATCACCAAATAGCGATTGACATCATCTCGTCGTTCGAGGGGTTCTTCATCGAACATGTCCCCAGACTCCAAAATATCGAAGCTGATGCCCTAGCTGGTCTTGCCGCTTCCCTAGCAGTTCTGAACTATGATCGCCAATCAGTGGATGTGATAGGCCACGAACTGTTCTGTCCCAAGAACAATGTGCAATTCGTGGCGAGTTATTCTGCCCAGACGATCGATGATGCCCCAGACTGGAGACAACTATTCATCGACTTTATCGTCTACGACATCCTGCCCGAGAACCCAAAGGAAGCCACTTCCATCAGACAGCGTTCTCTCAGATTCTTCTACGATACAGAGACGAAAATGCTGTATCGCGGCTCCTATGACGGATTACTGCTTCGGTGTCTATCAAATACAGAAGCCAAGGAAGTCGTGCACGAGGCCCATGATGGTGACTGCGGAGCCCATCAACCTGGCCCAAAACTGCAAGACCGCCTTTGCCGAATGGGCTATTACTGGCCCATGATGGTTGCAGACGCAATAGATTATGCACGAAAGTGCAAAGCCTGCCAAATCTACGCCGACTTCATCCACCAGCCATCTGAATTCCTACATCCGACTGTGGCCTTCTGGCCATTTGAAGCGTGGGGTATGGACATCGTCGGCCTAATTACCCTACCTTCATCCAGAGGACACCGATTCATACTCGCGATCACCGATTACTTCTCCAAATGGTCGAAAGCCATCCCATTGGCAGAGGTGAAAACTTCAAACGTGATCAGCTTCATTAAGCATCATGTCATCTACTGCTTTGGACTGCCCCGAAGAATCATTCACGATAATAGGCTACAGTTCGCAAGCCACGCATTCTATCGGTTCTGCGACAAGCACCGAATTAAGAATATGCTTCGACACCCTACAACCCCATCAGCAACAGGTTTAGCAGAAGCATTCAACAAAACTATGATCAAGCTACTCAAAAATTCGTGTCTTCAAACAAGCGCGACTGGAATGAGAAGCTCGGCGATTGCTTATGGGCGTATTGCACCACAGTCCGAACAGCCACCGGGAATACACCGTTCTCCCTGGTATACGGGAGCGAGGCAGTTCTCCTATTAGAGACTCAGATCCCCTCGCTCCGCGTCGCCCTCATATATCAGTTGACGACAGACAAAAACCACCATCGCCGACTACAGGAATTGGAGGCCCTAGACGAGACGCCTGTTAGCTCAATAGCAAATCGAACTAGGGACGGTGCCAGGGGGGACCACCTCGACGGCAACTTCGTCGGGTTGGATGTTCTGTTGTAAATGCGTCTGCACAGGAAGTACCTCTTCCGCTGAAGAAGAGACCATGCGGCAAGACTTGATCTTCCTGTCTTTGGATTTGGAGGTAGGGCGTACCTCCGGTTGAGTCATCTCGGAGACGAGATCGGGGTGAACCCATAGGATCTCTCCCCGAGATGTGGTGAGTGGGATGAGTCCACTCATGTTGTCACGGGTTGGTGGTAAGTTAACCACCTCCATTGTCATCTTAGGGATGGGGACGACGCCATCCTATGTTGTAGTTGGCGGCAAGGTGCCAAAATAGAGTGATACCAAGTTAGCCGATACCGTCTTCTCCTCGTAGTCGACGGAGATTACATCCGCATTGATCATGCGCTGGATGTAATTTTTAAGGACGTAGCAGTCCTTGATTGGGTGTCCGACGAACCGATGGTAGTGACAGTACCTCGGTTGTCCACTTTCCAACCTCATCGGGACGCTTCGGGTTCGAAAGCTTGATCTTGTTACCCTGCTTCAGTATCTCAAAGAGTTGCAGGGTGTCTTCGTCGTTGAACGAATAAACCTCCTTTGGCCTTGGTGCAAGTGGAGGCTTCTGAGTAGGTGCTGATACACCTTTTGAGGCATTGACAGTCAATGCATGTTTCCCCTTTGTCTCTCGTCCGGGGTTGCTGGCTGCAGGTCGTTTCCCCTTGTCCTCAAAGACAGAAAAACTGACTTCCAGAAGACAAGCATTGGCTGCCTTCTTTTCTGCGGCTTCTGCTTCAATGATCAAGGAGCTCCAGTCGGGGGGAGGAGTAGAGTTGAGCCAGAGCTTGACTGCAGGCAGCATGTTCATGCTGCAGGAGGAGAGGAGTGCATGTTCTGGCATGCCCGGGGGCAGTCTGAAGCTGGCCTGTCGGAAGCGTTCGATGAACACTCGAACTGTTTCCTTCTCCTTCTGGCGTATCTCTATAAGGGACGCCATTGTCATATCCGTCCCGCCGTCGTAGAAACGGTCGAGAAAGAGGCGCGTCAGGTCATCGAAGGAAGATATTGAATTGTCGGGGAGGCTACAGTACCAGTCGTACGCCACTCCTTTCAGTGCTCCAACAAATGCTGGTGAGTAGCGCGTCCTCCTTCGAAAGATGTCCCATCTGAGACTGGAAGTACGTCAGATAGCGACGCGGAGAGTCTTTCCCATCGTACGGCGTCAGTATTTGTGGTTTATACTTTGGAGGATAAACCACCTTGCTCCACTCAAGGGGATAAGGCTGGGGGATGCCCATCTTTTGGCGCTCCTCTTGTCTCATCTTGGACTCAAAGCGCTCGTGCAAGTCCCTGATCATCTCGACCACGTCTTCCGTGGAGCTGGGAGTCGGGGAAGGTGGTACCACCTGATGTTGAGCATTTGAGGGCTCCGACGTCCGAGGTGCTTCTCGGCGATCTGTGTTCGAGGATACCCGTTGAACGGGTACACTCGACTCTCCATTGGCCCCTGGGTCAGGACCGATAGAAGGTGTCCTGGTCAAAGCTGACCATATCTCAAACACTGCTTGAGTCAGTGTTTGCATGGAGACAGAGAGAGTCTTGAGTCCTCCCTCTAGGGTATCTATGTGCTGGACGAGGTCCGTTGGTGGCACATCAGACTCGTTATCAGCACCAGTCACGTTTACTGCCATGACGCAGCCAGGAGTGGATGGACGGGTTGAGGCCTCACTCTCGGCCTCACTCTCTTGTAGGGGAGTTGCCTCTCCTGGAGCTTCGTCTTGGCTAGCCCCGGCTATGTTCGGGGGAACATTCACCACGGGCGCATCTGTAAGGGCCTGATTACCCTCAGCTCCGTCTTGAAGGGTCTCTTCATCTCCGAAACTCGGGTCCGCAGATGCTAGACTACCTCCAGCTATATTCTGGAGGATATCCTCGTCTTCAGGGGCTTCTGGGAGGCTGACTTCGCCTCGAGGATCTGCCCTAGGTGTGCTTTGGACACACTCGTCTTCGGAAGGAGGATCGACAAAGGTCTGACTACCCCCAGCTTCCTCCAAAATCTTCTTTCTCCTCCGAGTGCCTTCGAACACTCCGGAGGATGAGACAGCTGTCTTGGTCTTCCTATGCTGGCTTTTGGATGAGGAAGAGGAATTGTCAGTTGTCTTTCGGACTGACGAGGAGTTGGAGATCACATTTCATGAAGCAACCCTTGGGTCTTCTTCTGTTGACACCTTCTTCCCGAGGCGACGTCGGAAGGGTGTCGATGATTGCAGCCACTGGAACACCGACTACCTTGGTGGGACTACCGTTTTGCAATAGCGATTGATGGTGACGATAGCACAAGTGTGCCCCGTGAGGGGCGCATCGTGCTTGTCAGTCGACTCTCCTGATCGGCGCTTGTGAGTGATCATGTCGCGCAGATCATTGGAGGAGAGTGCCACCTTCGCACCCCCTTCAAGCGCATGGCAAGGCCAAGCGCCGGGGTGGTCAAGTGAGTGTTGCGCCCCCTGATCTAACACCAAACTGGCATCCCGATCAGTAGTGGGGGAACCACAACAATTGAAGTGACTTGAACGAACCTCAAACGCACAACCAGAGGAGGAACGGGAGTTCAAGACCACTGGATTTGCCTTACTCGACTCGGTTGTGTACGCAGTAGATCGCCCAAGTGAGACATGGACTTTGAAGGTCGGCTCGTTTTTGGCGCCGCAGCACTCTAGTCGACCTTGTACAGCTTACCATCAGTAGCACGCATGATTGTGAGCGCATGCTTCTGGCTTGCTGCTGGCATAGCACGTTTGGGGCGCATGGCCCATGCTGCCTTAGATTTCTTTGTACCAGTCCCGGGGCGCATAGTACTCAGAATCCAAATTCTCTTCGCCATTACAGCGAGTGAGTCTGTCAAAGACAGAGACTTTCAGTGACGCATCAGAGGTGATGCGCAGGGCATTGGCTGCCCCCTGCTCCGTCGATGCATCTTTCTCGCCTGAGTGGGAGATGGCTGGGGAATGTGGTTGGCCGCACGTTTCCCCGAGAGATGCGCTGCACCAGCGGACGCATCTTGGTTGCTGAGGACATCAGCAGGAAGGGAGGGCTGGATTGGCACATCCCCTTCGGTGGTGGTGCCCGAGGCGTCGACCTTACGCACCCAGACTCGGCAGGTCTTCTTCGGCTTTGGCAGCCGCTTCGAAGGACTCGCACTGCCTTCAGAGATGAACTCCTCATACGCTTGTTGATTGAGGCGTACGACCAGCGTCTTGTGGGAGGAGCCTACCTTCACGTCGTCAGCTTGCAACACAGCTTTCTCGGTGGAGGAGAAAGAGGTCCCCAGCAGAGTCCCCAGCTTGTTTACCATTAAAATTCTTTTATTGCAATTTCAATACAAACAGAACAGTGTTACAATATAGGACTTAGATGTAGTCCTAGGAGTACACTTTTATTTATCTTGGTCCCTTGTGCCGATGGAGTGAGTGATAATGCGTTAACTTCGTTGATGAACTGACGATAGTTATCGGTTCTCTAAAGGTCTGGATTGCTCTGGGTGCTGGAGCTTGCTGAGAGGAGGAAGACGTTGAGTGTCTGTATCTACCTCTCTGGTGGTGCGAAGTCTTTGTGCGTTCGTTGTATGTTCTGTCCGTGTGTAGGTAGGTGTGGAAGAAGGAAATGATCCCTATATTTATAGTTTTGCAGGCTGGCTGCTCATATGCGTATGTAGGATACGCCTGTACGCGGGGACGCCACGTGTTGATTGCTGATGGAGGCGCATGGACGATGCGCCCTGATCGAGGGGTTAACTTCTTTATGTTGTTGTTGTGAGCCGGCACGTAGCAGAGAAGAGGATCTTTCTGTTGCTGAGATCTTGGGTGAGTCGAGTCAAAGGACACGTGTCATCGACCCATGGCTCGAAGATCTCGGATTTGATGGAGAATGATCTGGTAGGATGCGCCTAGGATTAGGCGCATGAGGAGACTTTGGCTCGTAACCTTTAGGAGTCACGAACCATTCTGGGCGCATGGCTTTCGAGGCGCATGCAGTGCTTCAGTAGTGACTTTACTCCTGTCTTTTAGGATCCGGAAGAAGTCTGGGGCGTATGGCTTTTGAGGCGCATGCAGAGTTTTAATGATGACTTTTCTTCTATCTTTTGGGATCAGAGAGGAGTCTGAAGCACATGCCTTTTGAGGCGCATACGAATTTGGGAGCATGGCTGCAGAGGCGCATGCGAGATGGTTGGGTGGCCACGTGGAAGTATCCGTCGGAGGGTAGTAATGATGACGCTGACGTTGGCGATGCTTCGTCTTCTGAAAAAGCTGCTGACTGTTCAGACTTTGGGAGGTGTGCTGCCAACTCTGTCAGTTCAGCATTTAATGTTTGCGACATTCGATGAACAGCCGGGTGGGCACTTTGATTGGCGTTCCACTAGGCGTATGGGACGCATGGAGGCATCCCCTGTGATGCGCTTGATGTTGAAGAGCGCATCTGTGTGATGCGCTTTCTGGCCGGCACATCCTCTTCGTGACACATTTTTTAATGCAGCGACTGTTATGTTCTTCGAGTGCTTTAAATAGCCGTTTTGACTTGGCTAAATTCGAAGCGTCCGATTCATCCATTAAATGCAAATTCATTGCACGGAATTCGGAGAGCCATCCACTTGGCGCATGGGTTTGATTTGTCTGGCCTATAAATAGTGGCATGGAGAGAGGGTTTGCTTCTCGTTCTCTCACATCTTTCCGACATGAACTTGTGTACTCGAATGCATTCTGTTGATGAGATGCTCCCGAGGGTGAAGATGCGATGCCATATCTTCGTTGATGCACTTGAAGGTGACTGTTACATCCAAAAGTCGGAGTCGAGGGCTTCCGAGGCAGGCGGAAGGTGCATGTTGCATCCAAAGATAGGGATGCTCGGGCCTCGTCTTCGTTGTGCAGGAAGAGTCGCAGATCGGAATGGCGGTGCTGCGGCTTTGGAGGCTCTTTCTTCCTTCAAAATGGGTCTTGCCCACTTTGGTTGTGTTGAAAGCTGCTCCTTTAGCCGCGGTTTCGATCACGGTCTTCCTTCGCCTTTGGAGGCTCTTACGAAGCCTCCCCTGGCCACAGGTCGGCTTGCAGTGCTCTTTCTTCCTCGTCTAGAGGGTTGACTGCCACCCTCGTTCTGCTCAATAATTGCTTCATTAGTCGAAATTTTGACGGCGGTGAGCCTGGCAGGAAGAGCGGCACATAAGTGGGCTGAAGGGATGCACATACCTGGGATGCACATAACTGAGCTGCTGAAGGGATGCACATAACTGGAATGCACATAACTGAGCTGCTGAAAAGGATGCGCCCTGCTGAGGGCGCATGGTGGGATGCGCCTGGCTGAGGGCGCATGTTGATTGTTGCGCCTACTTGAGGGCGCATGTTGGCTGCTGGCTGTAGACTTAGGATCTTTTCTTTGTAGAAATTTCCCTTTGTACAGTCTTTCTTAGACATGTAATAGACTTTTATATGTTAAATAAAAAGTCCTCTTTCAATGTCTGCTTTTGCTGTGAAGTACTTTGTCCAAGCTCTGGCGCATGTAGTCTGGCGCATAGACTTTCTGGTTCTGAAATTCCATGCTTCTACAATGTTAGCAATAAAATTTAATAAATGAGAGACTTTAAAAAGACAAATTAGTTTTAAATAACCAGAACAACATATACCGCAGAGTGAAGGAGCTTATCCACCAGACAAGAGGAAGTCTATTATACAAATAATAAGAAAAAGTTTACTTTGATGAGGCCAATGTACCTCGAATGACAGTATGTCTCGAAGATCTATTATCAACCTCCATTTCCTACCACAACGGTTCCATTGACATGTAAAAAGGATAGAATGATCTACTAATACTTCAAGATATGGAACGAGAGAGCTTATAATATGCAAGGTTAATAGTATCTTTCAAGCAGCACAACTGTATGCATGTCATTCTGCTTTAGAAAATTATATTCATTGCTACTTTTTCAACATCTTTACTACTTTTGCAACATCTTTACTATTAATATAGCTAAAGGACTGCCATTCAACCATCATAGCTCATACATGAGCAACAGACTTTGCATACATAATACGATGATTGCCCACTGCTTCAATACATTACAAAAGTTAAGGGCAAACTTTTCTTGATAGAAAGGTTTTCCAGTAACCATAATTTTTGTGGAAAAAAAGTAATATAAATAAATAGTGAATAAAAATGATTTTCACGGCCATTGATAGTAAAAGCATTGTTCCTTCCAAGGGATAACATACCAAAAATAAACATCATTTTGTAAAAATTTCCACTCTTTATATTATAAAACATGAAAAAACTGTGATTTAAGACCAAATAAGTCGTGCATTTCTCTGTTGGAGATGATATTCTCTGTAATATAATTGCAAATATTGTTCTTGTGCCAGATTTAAGACCAAATAAGTCGATCAATTTAACCCATGAAAAAACTGTGATTTAAGACCAAATAAGCCGATCAATTTAACCCATTCGTAATGCTCCGATCAACAGAAGAATAGATCGAAAAATCAAAGGAGAAATAGAGACTTACTTACAATCAAAGAAGAAATTCCTTACTAAAAGGGACCAGACCATGCCGGAGAGGAACGTCACGACCCCGCTCCCGATTTTTTGTCGAGAGGAAGAAGCAATTAAAAACCCTTGCCCTAATTTTAAAGAGAACGGGCTCTAGGGTTAGGGTTTTGGAGTTGGGGGGAAGGAAGGAGAACGCTGCCGAAGTGGTGGCTCTGCACCGATAGCTCAGTCGCCGAAGGGTTGCTGCGTAGTCGAGCCCATCGCCGGAGTAATTAAGGTTAGGGTTGAAAATTGGGGGAGGAGAGGTTTGAGGAGGAGAGATGCTGCTCGGTTAGAAATTGGATAAGAAATGAATTTTCTCTCTCCCACTGAGCTTTTATACAGTGAAGGAATTACAAGTTTGCCACCGCTCTAAAATATTAATGACGTTTTGTTTTATAACCGTTATAAAAAGTCCAAAATTAGCCCTGTCACGCCCCAGAACCAGAATATTGAAGAGCGGGGGGCAGACATAGCCAGCTACGTATATGAAATGGAATCCACCTCGCTATACGGTCACGGCTATCTAGATACATGAGGGTTTACTACAAGCCAACAGTCTCTTAAGGTTATAAACAAGCCTATTGTCTCAATCATAAGTAAGTAAGTAAAAGTTACAAGATGTATGATCATTAAATATACAATAGTAAGACGTCCCAAACATTACATATTCAGCTGATCATGAAGCTAGTCGTTTCAAAATGTCAGGACTAGCAAGAGTTTAGTCATACATGATCAACCCTAGGATCTGTCAATCATGTTACTGCTACTAGTAGGCAGACAATATAAAAGGTACAACCGAGCTAAACAGGTGCTCTTCGGCTAAACGCCTCAAAAGAATATTTTTACAATAGAGTGGGAGAGCCAAAAATACCCACTCGTTTTCCTGGTTACGTCTGGTGGTCACCATCGGGCTGGAAGGTTAGTAGATCCTCTGGAACTGCTCCAAAATCTGGTCATACAAAACCAGCTAGGTCAGACCCCAGAAAGAGCAAGTGCCACAAAGGAGGCTTCACTTAGGAACTAAAACCAACAATTAGCACAAAATTAACAATAAGGTAATAAATAAGACAGGAGTTTAAGAAAAGCATAACAGGGTAATATACGATGAAATAACCATGGGACTATTCAGATAGCCAGGTTACAACCCGTAAACCAAACAAGGACCAGGGTTGTAACCCTTCGTCTGAACAGAACTTAGAATTCTCACCATTTATCGGTAAAATAAATACAGGCATTCTGGTCATGTAGTAATCTGGAACAGAATCAGGACAAGACTAGACTGGTTAGACTCCATCCAATCATTCACGGCCAAGCAAGAATTACGGCTTGATACTTTAACTAATTAGGGTTGTCACAAGCCTAATTACTAACAAGATGCAGTGAGATTATTCTACAGCCACAAGCCCTACAGACCATCTAGGTTACCCAGGTCGAAAGATTAGGGTTGAATTCAGGTGGGTACATCGTCCAGGAAATGCATGTACCCTTAAGTAGTTTGAAGGGTGCAGCACATGACAGTGTGCTGGAAATGTGCCCTACTCGACGGCAGGCTAAAGATCCCAGGAGCGCCCAGGTAACGGGATTGCCTGTAGCTGGGAAATCTCTTCATGACTACTGTGTAATTCTAGTTATTAACCTTAGTCCATTTTAGTAGGTACTCCTGACCGTGGTACTCAGGAGTCCCTGTCTTAGACATGATGCAAGACAGGACTGGTTTAATTGCACAAGCACAATCGTCTACGATGTTCAGGTTATTTATACAGGTCATGTCATGTCATGGAGCCGTCGCAACAGCTTATCAAGATATCAGGTCAGGTTTATATATCAGGAGTGTACCACGACGGGCCACTATCATGTCATGTCAGGTCACTTGTCACACCATATCATGTACAATTGCCATTCCAATTATGTCAATCAAATCGTGATTTATCAAGTTCAGGACAAAAGGAGTAAGAATATAAAATGGACGTAAAAATATACAATAGGGATTACAAGACATGGGCAAATAATAATAAAATATAGTACAACGGGGCTATTGGGAGCCATGCGGCTCAGGCATATGCGGCCAGGATAATCTCATGCGGCTGGGAAGAGAACAGCCCATGCGGCTGGATGGGATCAGGCGCATGCGGCTGATAGGGAGCGGAGTATATGCGGCTGGGTCGAGATGCAGGTCCATGCGGCTGGCGGAGAAGGGGTTCTCATGCGGCTGGAACGAGCCCGGGTTCATGCGGCTCGCAGAGCAAAGATCCATGCGGCTCGATATGGTGGGCGCACATGCGGCTGCATAAGCAAGGGGGCACATGCGGCTAGGTGGTTCAGGATCTCATGAGGCTGGGAATGAACTTTTCATGCGGTTGGACTGGAAAGCTCAGTCATGCGGTTAAGTAGGAGGGACTGCATGCGGCTGGAAAGGAATACGAACCTATACGGCTACAGTTAGTTCATGCGGCTCAGATTATGCCGAAACCTATGCGGCTGGAAGACTCGTCGCATGAAGATTCATACGGTCAAGTGCTGCCATACGGCTAAGGGGATTCATGCGGTCAGCACTGTTCTTCTTCTCCATTTGTCCGAGAAGAAGAATCAAGAAGTTCAGAGTTCCAAGGCTCATAATTTCTTCATCCCAAGTCCAAATCCAAACTTCCTTAGGTCAAAACGGGGCAGAATGAAATGCTCTACAACATAGAACCATCAAAACTCGGAGATAATAAGATTAAATAGATCAAAACCCAAAAAATCCAAAAATAAAATAAACTTAGATCTACAAGAATCTAGCCATGAAAAGTAAAAATGCCAAGTACTAAAGTGTGCTAGAATGCTGTAAGGAAGAGAATAGAACAATAAAATTAGAGTTACTCCATGAAGCAAGTTGTACTTGCCTAGACCTCTCTCTCTCTCTCTGGTAGGTGAAGAAGTTAATGGAGGAAAGAAGAAGAGTAATGGAGAGAGAAGGAAGTGGAGTTAATAAATGGTAGTGGTGGTGGTAGGTAGGGGGTTCTCTCCTTGGTTCATGATGAACCAAAAGTAACCCCAAACCGAACTAAGCCAACCCGAACCAAGATGAACCATGGCTAAGCAAATGCAATACAAGGTAAAATACGTACACGTATTCCAAAATACGCAATACGAACAACATGCATTACAACTCTACCCATCTTAAAAGAATTTCGTCCTCGGAATTTAATCAAGAGGCTAGAGGAGCAATGACAAGCTACACTAATCGCAAGCAAGCATTAAATAGGCAATCAATCAATCATGCAAGCAAGGAATCGAAGGTATGAGGCATAAGGAAGATATTATACCTCATGAGTCAAACAGGTCAGGATATTATGATCGGATATCATCCTCACGCTCCCACGTTGACTCACCCAAAGAGTGATGACCCCAAGCGACTCGGACTAATTTGATAGTCTTGTTCTTGAGTGTCTTCTCTCTCCGGTCCAATATAGACACGGGCCGCTCCTCATACGAAAGGTTGGTACCAACAACCAATTCCGAATGATCTAGGATGTGGCTCGGGTCTGGAATATACCGTCGTAATTAGGATACATGGAATACGTCATACATCTCGCTTAGCGACGGTGGAAGAGCGAGACGATAGGATACATCACCTACTCGCTCCATAATATCGAACGACCCTATATACCTAGGACTAAGCTTTCCCCGTACGTCGAAACGAATGATGCCACGGTTAAGCAAAATCCTCAGGAATACATGGTCGTCGACCGAAAACTCGAGAGGGCGCCGATGAGAATCGGCCCAATGGCGCTGGCGATCTTGGGAAACTCGAAGGTGATCTCTGACTCTCCTGACCACCTCAACTGTCTGGACAATCATTTTCGGACCGAGCATCTGCCTCTCTCCAACATCATCCCAGGCTAACGAGGATCTGCACTTCCTACCATACAGTGCCTCGAACGGTGCCATATGGATACTGGCCTGGAAACTGTTGTTGTACGAGAATTCCACCAGGTCCAAGTGATCTTCCTACGAACCATCGAAGTCAAGTGTACAGGACCGCAACATATCTTCAAGAGTTTGGATCGTACGCTCCGACTGGCCATCTATCTGCGGGTGATAAGCTGAACTGAACTGGAGATGAGTCCCCAAACTCTCTTGCAAGCTACGCCAAAAGTGCGACGTAAACCTTGAATACCGGTCCAAGGTGATACTGACTGAAAAAACCGTGCAACTTGACAATCTGCCTAAGGTACATCTCTGCTAGCTGAGCCGTCGACTGACCAACTCTGAACGGAAGAAAGTTAGCCACCTTCGTGAGCCGATCAACTATAACCCAGATAGCATCTCTACCAGCTGGGGATCTAGGTAATCCAGTCACAAAATCTATGGTCACATGCTCCCACTTTCATTCTGTAATGGGCAAAGGCTGAAGAAGTCCAGCCGGTCTCTGATGTTCGGCCTTAACTTGTTGGCAGACTAAACAATGAGAGACAAACTAGGCTATCTCCTGCTTCATGCCATTCCACCAAAAGTGCTGACGAATATTATGGTACATCTTTGTACTGCCCGGATGGATGGAATAGTGAGAACTGTGCGCCTATGACATGATCTCCTGTCTGATATCTCCACTGGGTACACAAAGACGATTACCATGTCGAAGTGTATCATCCTCATGAATGCATAACTCTGGTCTTCGTCCTGCCTCACACTCTGCTCTGAGTCGCTGAAGCTTGGAATTTGTCGACTGCGCCATCCGGATCCTCTCGACTATAGTGGACTGAACCTGCATGCTGGCCATCAATGCCACGCTGGAAGGAGGGATAACTTCAATACCCATCTTCTGAAGATCTGCTAACAGCTCTGGTTGCGCTGTTAGGAAATAGACTCCGGCTCTCCTGCTCAACGCATCTGCAACGACGTTGGCCTTCCCGGGATAAACTGCAGGTTGACATCATAATCCACAAGAAGCTCTAGCCACCTTCTCTGACGCATGTTAAGATCCTTCTGGGTAAAAACATACTTTAGGCTCTTATGGTCGGTATAAATCACCACCCTATCTCCATACAAATAATGCCTCCACAACTTAAGTGCAAACACTACTGCTGCCAGCTCCAAGTCATGGGTTGGGTAATTTCTCTCATGATCACGAAGTTATCGTTACGCATAAGCTATTACCTTTCCATGCTGCATCAGAACACACCCTAAACTTCTGCCCGAAGCATCACAGTACACTGAGAATCCTCCAGTTCTATCTGGAAGCATGAGAATGGGTGCCGTTATCAGGCCTCGCTTCAACTTCTCAAAAGAACTCTGACACTCTGCCGTCCAAGCGAATTGCGCATGCTTGCAGGTCAAATGGGTCAATGGTGCTGAAATTCGAGCAAAATCTGAAACAAATTGCCGGTAGTAGCCGGCCAATCCAAGAAAACTGCGAACTTCTGCAACGGTGCTGGGCACTGGCCATGACAATAGCCACAATCTTTTAGGGATCCACTTTTACTCCTCCTATGGTAGTGATATGACCCAAGTACGAAATGCGATCGAAACCAGAACTCGTATTTACTGAACTTGGCATATAACTGGTGCTCCCTGAGAGTCCGAAGAACCACACGGAGATGCTTCTCATGCTCCGCCCCACTCTTGCTGTAGACCAGGATGTCATCCAAGAACACGATCACAAACTGATCCAAGTAAGGCAAGAAGATGCGATTCATGAGATCCATAAATACCGCCGGCATATTGGTCGCTCCAAAAGGCATAACAAGGAACTCCCAATGCCCATACCTCGATCTAAAAGCTGTCTTCGGGATGTCCTGCTCTCTGACTCTAATCTGATGGTATCTTGAGCGCAAGTCGATCTTCGAAAATACTGCTGCCCCCTTGAGTTGATCAAACAAGTCATCTATCCTCGGGAGAGGGTATCTGTTCTTGATTGTCACTGAGTTCAAGGTACGATAATCAACACATAACCTGGACGTACCATCCTTCTTTTTTACAAGAAGCATCGGGGATCCCCAAGGCGATCCACTTGTACGAATGAATCCCTTGGTTCTGAGTTCTTCAATCATCTTGTACAATATCTCTAACTCAGACGGCGCCATCCTGTAGACTCTCTCTGACAATGGGACTGTCCCGGGGATCAAGTCAATGGTGAACTCGATCTCCCGTTCTGGCGGCATACCTGGAAGCTCTTCTGGGAAAATATCTGGGAACTCATCGACTATCTTGGGCAACTGAACTGCTGCTACTGCCATCCGCAACGTCGGAGGAGAAGACTCAACCTCGCCTCGAGAGAAGAAAAATTCTGGCTCACCTCGAATGCTAAAAAAACCTGCCAATATGGCAGTCTATTCTAGCATACTGGTTCCTCAACCAATCCATCCCTAAGACCACATCATAGTCGGCCATCGGAAACTCTATCAATCTAGCGGGGAACTCTCTACCGCTATCTACGACCCGACACGAGGAAAACACTCTATCTACTCCCACAAGTCCGCTACCAGTAAGTATATTAAGCCTTACTGATGATGACTCAGGCTCCAATCCTATCCGTGTCTCGAATCGTGCAGACATAAATGAATGTGATGCACCAGAATCAAATAAAGCTGAAGCTGGAAAGGAGTTGACGAAAATAGAACAGCTAGGCTCTATCATACTCGGTTGCCACCAAGGTAGGAGCAAACCGACTAAGCCTCGAAAACTCGACCGCATATCTGTCGACCGTCCTGTCCATTTGCTTCAGATTTGTGAACCTCGTCTGTAGATCGTACCGAGCTACAACATCAAAATACTTGGTCTGGAATCTCTCTCTGAATACTGCCCAAGCAACGGGTGCTGCTAATCCAACAGCCTGCGTCGCCCACCAGCTGCGGGCAAGATCCAATAGCTGCGGGCGCACCACGGCCACCTTCTCGTTCTCTGGGGTCCTGGCTGCTTCTAGAATCACCTCTGTGTCCTGAAGCCATGCATCTGCTGCGATAGCATCTTCACTACTGTCAAAGAAGGGAGGGTTCAAGCGCTTAAAGCTGTTGGCCGCACTGTTACCCTGATGACCTCCTCTGGTCAAAGCATCCGTCACTGCCTAGTGCAAGGCATCTCCATGACGATCTTGGGAAGCTATCAAGGTCCTGACAAGACCTACCAAAGTACCATCATCAGGTTCTACAGGTTGGACGGGTTGAACCGGTGGCTCTCCGCCAGAAGGCACGACTCTGGAGGCCACTCCGGAATGCTGGGCTTGATCTCCAGGTTGCTACTGGTCCTCGGGAAGTGCTCCACCTTGCTGAATGGCAGGTCCAGGAACGATGTCGCTGAAGAAGACGACATAGGGAACAATAAGGAAGGACCAGGACAGATCAACGATACAAGCATATAATCAGGACAAGAATCCAGGGGTTCAGATGATACGAGCAGAGATCAAGGGCGAACACTGATTGAGACATCTATTCAGTAAACCCTCACATATCTTGATTTACAAGACCTGCATGGGCCACCACTTAAACCATGTCACGCCCCAGAACCAGAATACCGGAGAGCGGAGGGCAGACATAGCCAGCTACGTATATGAAATGGAATACATCCCGCTATACGGTCACGGCTGTCTAGATACATAAGGGTTTACTAGAAGCCAACAGTCTCTTAAGGTCATGAACAAGCCTATTGTCTCAATCATAAGTAAGTAAGTAAAAGTTACAAGATGTATGATCATTAAATATACAATAGTAAGGCGTCCCAAACATTACATATTCAGCTGATCATGAAGCTAGTCGTTTCAAAATGTCAGGACTAGCAAGAGTTTAGTCATACATGATCAACCCTAGGATCTGTCAATCATGTTACAGCCCGTAGGCAGGCAATAAGTAAAAGGTACAACCGAGCTAAACATGTGCTCGTCGGCTAAACGCCTCAAAAGAATATTTTTACAATAGAGTAGGAGAGCCAAAAATAACCCACTCGTTTCCCTGGTTGCGCCTGGTGGTCACCATTGGACTGGAAGGTTGGTAGATCCTCTGGAGCTGCTCCGAAATCTGGCCATACAAAACCAGCTGGGTCAGACCCCAGAAAGAGCAAGTGCCACAAAGGAGGCTTCACTTAGGAACTAAAACCAACAATTAGCACAAAATTAACAATAAGGTAATAAATAAGACAGGAGTTTAAGAAAAGCATAACAGAGTGATATACGATGAGATAACCATGAGAATATTCAGATAGCCAAGTTACAACCCGTAAACCAAACAAGGACCGGGGTTGTAACCCTTCGTCTGAACAGAACTTGGAATTCTCACCATTTATCGGTAAAATAAATACAGGCATTCTGGTCATATAGTAATCTGGAACAGAATCAGGACAAGACTAGACTGGTTAGACTCCATCCAATCATTCACAGCCAAGCAAGAATTACGGCTTGATACTTTAACTAACTAGGGTTGTCACAAGCCTAATTACTAACAAGATGCAGTGAGATTATTCCACAGCCACAAGCCCTGCAGACCATCCAGGTTACCCAGGTCGAAAGATTAGGGTTGAATTCAGGTGGGTACATCGTCCAGGAAACGCATGTACCCTTGAGTAGCTTGAAGGGTGCAACATATGACAGTTTGCTGGAAATGTGTCCTACTCGACGGTAGGCTACAGATCCCAGGAGCGCCCAGGTAACGGGATTGCCTGTAGCTAGAAAATCTCTTCATGACTACTGTGTAATTCTAGTTATTAATCTTAGTCCATTTTAGTAGGTACTCCTGACTGTGGTACTCAGGAGTCCCTGTCCTAGACATGATGCAAGACAGGACTGGTTTATTTACACAAGCACAATCGTCCACGGTGTTCAGGTTATTTATACAGGTCATGTCATATCATAGAGCCGTCGTAACAGCTTATCAAGATATCAGGTCAGGTTTACTTGTCAGGAGTGCGCCACGACGGGCCACTATCATGTCATGTCAGGTCACTTGTCACACCATATCATGTACAATTGTCATTCCAATCATGTCAATCAAATCGTGATTTATCAAGTTCAGGACAAAAGGCGTAAGAATATAAAATGGACGTAAAAATATACAATAGAGGTTACAAGACATGGGCAAATAATAATAAAATAATAGTACACAGGGCTATTGGGAGCCATGCGGCTCAGGCATATGCGGCCAGGATAATCTCATGCGGCTGGAAAGAGAACAGCCCATGCGGCTGAATGGGATCAGGCGCATGCGGCTGATGGGGAGCGGAGTATATGCGGCTGGGTCGAGATGTAGGTCCATGCGGCTGGCAGGGAAGGGGTTCTCATGCGGCTAGAACGAGCCCGGGTTCATGCGGCTCGCAGAGCAAAGATCCATACGGCTCGATATGGTGGGCACACATGCGGCTGCATAAGCAAGGGGGCACATGCGGCTAGGTGGTTCAGGATCTCATACGGCTGGGAATGAACTTCTCATGCGGCTGGACTGGAAAGCTCAGTCATGCGGTTAAGTAGGAGGGACTGCATGCGGCTGGAAAGGAATACGAACCTATGCGGCTACAGTTAGTTCATGCGGCTCGGATTATGCCGAAACCTATGCGGCTGGAAGACTCGCCGTATGAAGATTCATGCGGTCAAGTGCTGCCATGCGGCTAAGGGGATTCATGCGATCAGCACTGTTCTTCTTCTCCATTTGTCCGAGAAGAAGAACCAAGAAGTTCAGAGTTCCAAGGCTCATAATTTCTTCATCCCAAATCCAAATCCAGACTTTCTTAGGTCAAAACGGGGCAGAATGAAATGCTCTACAACATAGAACCATCAAAACTCGGAAATAACAAGATTAAATAGATCAAAACCCAAGAAATCCAAAAATAAAATAAACTTAGATTTACAAGAATCTAGCTATGGAAAGTAAAAATGTCAAGTACTAAAGTGTGCTAGAATGCTGTAAGGAAGCGAATGGAACAATAAAATTAGAGTTCCTCTATGAAGCAAGTTGTACTTGCTTAGACCTCTCTCTCTCTGGTAGGTGAAGAAGTTAATGGAGGAAAGAAGAAGAGTAATGAAGAGAGAGAAGGAAGTGGGGTTAATAAATGGTAGTGGTGGTGGTAGGTAGGGGGTTCTCTCCTTGGTTCATGATGAACCAAAAGTAACTCCAAACCGAACTAAGCTAACCCGAACCAAGATGAACCATGGCCAAGCAAATACAACACAAGGTAAAATACGTACACGTATTCCAAAATACGCAATACGAACAACAGGCATTACAAGCCCAAACCGTCATAGAAAAAAGATATTTCTCAACTTTGATAACGCTTATGTATCAGCCGTCATTAAAACTCCTTGTCAAGCGTCATTAATAGGTCTTTTTGTTGTAGTGATGCCTTGTGCAATCGCAACTTAGGTACGAACGAAATCACGTCCGGAGGATGACTGTCGATTCTACGGAATCAGGACGTGACATAATGGTTACAGAGCACGACTTTACATCCTTTGGCTTCTCGTCTAGTGTCTCAAACCTTTGACTTCGTGTCGATGAGATAAGTTGTCCCATACAGTGAATCCATAATATTTTGAGACTAATGTGTGTTGTCTGTGTATTTTAGAAGTGGCAGAACCCACGGCCGAACAGAACAAAGTCCTTCGAGTGGCTCGAGGCAGCTCGCGGGACAGACCTTCTAACGATGCCATCGAGAGGATGTTGCACATGATGGAGGTGCAGCAAAAATAGTCTGAAAACTGACACTGATAAGCTGAGGCACAACATGCCCAATTTGAAGCTTGCTTCGACGCACAATCTAAGATGCAAGAAAAGCAACTTGATACTCTGCAACATATTGTCCAGATGATTGTGGCCAATGACAACTCTGCAACCGCGCCTGCTGTCAATGAGCCTACGGTCCGACCCATTGTAGCGATCTTGTAAAGCCTTGTAATGTTATTTAGTAGTAATCTCATTCTCGCAATAGTTTTTTATCGGTTATGGTTTTCCATTTAATTTTGTGTCTTTGTCTTGAGTTTTTTGTGATATTTATTTTTCTGCATCAGTCGGTATTGGTTCATCCCGGATGCTCATCTTGAGGAATACTTTTCGCTTTTATTTTCAACAATAAGAAAATTCTCTGTTGGAGGAGCTCGTCTTGAGCGATGGACGGCTTGACTGGGAGCAGTAGTAGTCGAGGAGCAACCTCGACCGAAAGACAATGATGTAGAGCTCTCTCGAGAAAATTATTGTTGATAACTATATGTACAACGACAATGGTGAATGGCACAAAGTGGTGTTTTGATGCTACACTTTGCAAGAGCTACAAAACAACGGTACAATGTGGTAGCAGTAACGCGATGTCGCAAATTAGCAGGTCTATGAAGACGCAATGGCGGGTTCCACAGTATTGTAGTGCTAAGATTACATAGGGACGCAGTGACATCGTTATGCGGTGATGTAATTTTGTTGGACTTTAGTGTTGCGGTTTGATGGGCCTCCAGTGGTGCGATTTTGTGGAGGTACTTACGTTGAATCGTAGTTTTGTTGCAGTTGGAGATTATTAATTTTGTAACTGCTCTATTTGTAATAAGTTACTGCTAGCAGCTGTCTTACTTAATAGAGAGTTATTATCTGGCCGTTCGTTCACGTCTTTAATGTGTGGTTACCACTTTTAGAGGATTGCTCCTATATTTAAGTAGCGGCTCCAGCACTCTGTATTTTTATAAGAAATTAGAATTCCAAGGGAGTTAGAGGAGAGAAGAAGAGGCTTTCATCTTTAAAGGTCTAGTGTTTGTTTCGAGGGCCATTGTTCAGCACTTTAGTGCTCTCTCCTGGAGAAGGGTGATGACGAGCGTTCCAGAAGTTCTTCCGAACTTGCTTTCTTGAAAGCGGATCGACGAAGTCGAATATAGTTTTGAGTGATGGTGATCTTCATGACCCTAGCAATATCCGGTAGTTTTCAACAGTTCTTCACTGCTATTAGAGCTTTGCTCTGTAATGAGCAACTTTGTTACTATCTTTTACTAGCTTCACAGTTAGTTATGAGCAACTTTCACCGTCGTCAAAAGTATTAGCAAGCTTACTTTGCTTTATTTTTTTTTTTCAATTTTTGTGGTTAAAATTATAATATAAGGCTTTCAAGTGATGAATATCACTTAAATTTAAATAGGGTTTCCGATATTTACCATATTTAGTTGCCAGAATGTCAGGTATTTAACTTTCAAGTGACTAGCCAATAAGAGCCTCCTGAAGGGATTCTTTTGTTGATGTTAAATGACCAATGAATGCAAAAGGAGTATTTCATATATGACATGGCAGTTAAGCCCATAAACAATCAAACATGTGTTCGTGATGGAATTTTAATTAAAAAAATCTTGATCTTCATGCCTGGCCATTACAGATATCAAAAAATCTACAGAAAGAGTTCCTAATTTTTAAAACTGGCTGTAGAAAATAGTTGGATGACACTCATTTTCTCCATTGATTTTTTTTTTCAACCGGATGAAGAAAAAAAAATCCTCCTCTCAATATTAGTGGAATACACTTGTGACATCCATGTTACAAGTTTCTTAATCGAGTTTCTGTGGTCGAACTGAATAACAAATGCAAGTGTTTCATTAGAAAGATACAAGTCAGGATCTAGACTAAAAACATCTGCAGAAAATGCCACAATCATGCTCGTAACTCGAAGAAAATCCATATATATTTCAAAGGGAGGTTAGCGCCTTGACGTTTACTGGATACACATAAGGACTCGATCCGTGGAAGAAAGTGGTGGTAAGCAATTCTGCTGTTCTCTGCGAAGGATGCACGAAGTCCCAGAAGACATGGCTCGACCGGTTGGTGCACAAGCTAGAGATGGGGAGGCAACCGACCTTCGGAATGAGACTCCCGAGTCCACAACATGCATCCTTAACTTCAGTAAATCCTAAAAGCCACGAAAGAAACTAAATTTTAATAACTGCATTCTAGTTAATATAAATACTAAGGGTCTGCTTGGTAACGATATTTTTATCGGTTCTGAAGTATTTTTGAACCAACTGTTTATAAAAAGTCATGTTTGTTTTTTTTTTTTTGAAGCACTGTTTTGATCGGCTCAAAAATTGTCCAAAATCGATGTAATGCAATTTTGGGTGGCTTTGTAAACATTTTAAATCGATGGTTTTGAGCGATTTTATTATTTTATTTTATTTATATCCTCACTAAAAATATATAATTGTAACTACTAATACTATTCCCTATTTAATTTATTCTCAAAGCCGCTCGTTAGTGAATTACCAAATATGTATTAGACTGATTTAAAAGCCGTTATTTAAAAATCATCCAAATTCGGACCCCTTATAACCGCTCATAATCTATACTCTAAAAATACCTCGCAAGCGCTATCCTTATAATTGCCAAGCAGATCCTAAAAATTACAGTATTTTAGCGACAGATGGATCTGTCGTTGAGTTGTCACTAAAAATATTAGCGGCAACCTGACGACCGACAGTGGTTGGCCCGTCGCTACTAAACTTTCGTCGCCATGCAGTCGAACATTCGATGACTCTGCGACATCTTGGCGATGCACGAGGCAACAAACGGCTTGTCACTAAAAAAAATGACATACCGTATGTAGCTGGATTCTGCAGGATTGCGGAAAGTGCTGAGGAAGAGTTGAAGAAGGAGTAGTGCATGTCCCCGTGTTCCGATTTCATCTGCTGCAGCAGCGGAGCGGCGCCTGCGTTGAACATGAGGGACATGGTGTTCGCCTTGGCGTCGCAGGAGCCGGTCCGTTTATCCCTCCGCGACGGGCAGCAACCGACTGGTCCGGTGCCCACAAACGCAAATTTTCGGGCGCCAAGGCTGTACAAGGT
Source organism: Iris pallida (assembly GCA_029216955.1). Classification (NCBI taxonomy): domain Eukaryota; kingdom Viridiplantae; phylum Streptophyta; class Magnoliopsida; order Asparagales; family Iridaceae; genus Iris; species Iris pallida. The sequence continues at coordinate 22,505 of JANAVB010038697.1, read as the reverse complement.
CTGAAATCATAGAAATGAAAACAAATCACAAGTCTAGTCCAGATCTTTGTTAGCAATTCGGCAAACAGAAAAAAATTGAGATGACAGAAATACGCGAACAAATCAGCTCAGTACAAATAAATTATGTTAAAAATATTCATCAAATATCCGAAAAATAAATATTGAGGATAGAAACTACGAATATGTTGTCAAATTGGTTAATTAAACATGTTCCCAACATATTTTGTGCCGAATTTTTCAATAATTCATACTAAAAAAGTTTAAAAAATTTCATACTTAAAATTTACGTACTGATTTGGATCTGTCAAAAAATATGTAAGTATTATACGTTTATAAAAGATACGAAAATTTTTACATATAATACGAGTTTTATTCGGGTAATTGCTAACGAGGGACTCCAGATACTGTCTTATTATTCATAATTTCTTTGGACTATGCAGTAGTTTTGGTCTAGGTACAGACCTTGTGCTAGCAAATTGGAATCTCTCTCTCTCTATTTGGATTTTATAGTTAAGTATTCATTTTACCATAGTCAATTATGTATTACTGAGAGAGATTATGTCATGATAGTTCAGAACAGGAAGTTTCTGATATTCTAAGGACTCTATACAAATACTAAAATATAATTTTATTCTTGACATGCTAAGACTATGTTGGTCAGGAATTTTACAAATTTGGTTAGTGGTCGTGCCTGAAGTTCCTTAGACTTGCCTAAAAAAAAAGCTTCATAGTCTACAGAATGGAGATGTAATATAGTCCAATTGTAACTTTGTCAATTCTTGAAAGAACTAATCCAATTTTAGTTAGGGCCTTTGGAAAAATTGACCTAGGATCTTAAGAATAATAAACATAAAAAAAGGAAAATATAATATGTTCAACTTATTTTGCTAACTAATGCAGAATATGTGGAGGATCAAGATGCGCACAAAGGTCACAAGCGGAGCCACTGGTGAGCTGAGTTGGGCTAGAGGTCCACCCTTTTTAGTATATATGTCAACCTTCAGGTCACACCCAAATCCACAACAGTCCATACTAAGCAGTCTAGTTCCCTCTCTCTCTCTCTCTCTCTCTCTCTCTCTCTCACCCTAGCCCACACAAGCCAACATTTCACATTTTTTAATTTCCAATTCCCAGCTCCTCTCTCTCTCTCTCTCTCTCTCTCTTATACAGTGCAAAGCAATGTACTCAGTGACTTTCCCAGAACTCCGTTATCAACGCAGTCCCCCCCCCCCCCCCCCCCCCCCCCCACCCTAACACTCCTCCCTCAAACACTCTCTCTCTCTCTCTCTCTCTCTCTCTCTCTCTCCCTCTCTCTCTCTCTCTCGTGGTCATCGGACTGCAACGTCAGTCAAAGGAGTTGCCGCTGGCACTTTACTCGTCGTCTGAACCCTCGCAGTCCCGCACCATTGGAAACATCATCAGCATAAAGTTTGTACTTTGGTAATAATAATTTTGTATTGAGGACGTTTTAAATTCAAATAAACTAAAAATTCTGATTCCGTCCTTGCGCAAAGTTGTTTCCATATAAATTGGCTAAAATCTGCCTAAAGTAATAGAGGTTAGGTTACCTTTAAATGCTCTCCCAAGTTAGTTATCATGGAATTGACAAATTCTTGAGGAGGGGTGTTTTTAGGCGACTTGTTGTAGCTGAATATGTCGTTGCTTCCGATTACCAAGGCAAAGATGGACTTGGCCATGTGATTGTTGGCTTGATCACTCCCCAGTTGCTGCACCAAATCAGTGCATACTCTAGAGAAGAACTCTACCTGCTTGCTGAATGTGAGGCACTGACCCTGAAATAATTAGATGATGAGAAGAAATACAAGCGATCAGTCTTCAGTATTTAGATCATTTCAAGAAAATGATTTTATACACAATCCATGTATTTTGAGGTTTACAGTCAACAATAGAAGCTTTGTATTCATTTCACATTACATATATAAATATGTTCCAAATACATAGCCAAGACGTAAAACTGGATACAGGTCCAGTATCAAAATATATAGTCTAAAATATGTCTGCTCTCAAAAGTATGTTATGTTAGTTGGCAGAAAATGCTTGCTATTTGAAGAATATATAAATTTATAGCTCAGTACAGATAATTGTGAACAAGGCAATTATTCTGTTAAAACAACTTTTATAAATCTGTTCGTGAACCAATAACAATGGAGTTGACAAACCCATCACTTCTATTATAATATATATAAGTGTGCTGCGGAGTTGGCTAGGAAATATGTACATGCTATAAAGAGGATGGAGTATTTTCGCACAAAAACTACGGAAAGAAACCGCGGAAGAAACTACAGTGCCACATGGCAGCGTGTGATTGACAGGAGCAAACCCAATTACGTCAGCCCTCCACTAATGTAGATTAAGAATCCGGCCAATCGCAAGCTGCCACGTGGCACACAGTTTCTTCTGCGGTCTGTGTAGACGCGATGATTTTTACATTGAATTTTGCAATAGTTTAGTAAAAAAAACATCCAACAGTCTATAGATCCTACAGTCTACAGGCAGCCACGAACATGAATGAGCTAGGATTCTGAATTGGGTTGGGTTAGGTTAGATTCGGATATGCTAGCTATGGATAAGCCCATATAAAAAAATTAACACACAAAAAGCGTATGAAAAAAAAAATCTAGGGGTAGCTCCGCCCCTAGCGGCAGGAGGGGGGGAGGTAGGGCAACCGGGGGAGGGGGGTGTGGGAGGATGGGAGACTGGAGTAGTTTTGAGTTTTATTTTTTAGGGTAAAAAGTTGAAAATATTTAATAGTTAGGTTATCAAGTTGTTGAGTAAAAAAAATTAAAATATTAAGTTGAAAATCAAAAATAATTGAGGATATCAAATTATAAATAAAGATTTTATTCTGATTATTCTAGAAGCAAAGATAGTTTTCGAGAGTTTACCGAATTTGTGGTGTCTAAAACTCCAGCACCGCCCGATGCAAAATTGACGCCTTGAAGAAACGTTTGAAGCTTGTTGTTATTGTGTCGTATAGATAGATAAGGTGGGGGAGATGGTACTCCGAGCATCTCGGCTGCATGCCATATTGAAAACATATAATATCAGCATACATTTATCAATATTGGTGAATACAAACTCTTACAATTTTTTCTTAATCAAGGATACAACGTGCACCAGTCAAGTACAACCTTCTTATCCGGAAAAGAAAAAAAAGTCCTTATAATTTGTAATATTTATTTTCTGAAAACTTATCAATATTCTGAATCATCAAGATCGCCTGAATTGAAACATAACGTGCGCACAAACTCAATACATTATAAGCACAAAACATGGGTAGGTGGTGATCATTTTAGATCAATATCCATTATGAAGTACGGTCGTATTATTCCATCCATTTATTAGAATGGTGGAAGTTTAGTGCATAAAGTCGGACATCTAAAAAAATATACCAAGTTTACAGTGAGCAATAACGCAACGTACCGATAAAGTCTGCGGAGTTCTTGCCATTGTTGAATCGTCCCGTGGCCTTTCCCCCCGGGTAGTCGACCCCGTTGTGTGGATAGTTCGCCTTGAGGATGGACAGAGCCAGGTAGTCGTTGTTACCGACATCTGCTAGGGAGTCCCCGAGCACGTAAACCGCAGGGACCGCAGCTGCCTTCGCGCCAGCACACAGGAGCAGTATGCAGCAGCAAAGGTGCAGCACGGTGGCCATTTGGTTACAGGGAGGGAAGGAATGGAGAGGAACTGAAGGAGATGAGCAGGTATTTAAAGGCTTGGGGATATCATGGGCAGAGGACAAATTTAATGAGAGACTAATTGACACACACTCAGGTCACTAGCAAGTACCATTTCTGCTCATTCTTTTCACACTACATTTTCCGAATGAAGAGTGAAAGGAAATAGAAATATTTGCTCGCATGCTGAAGAAGTCAATTATGCATACCAAATTCATGGGACTACTGATATATTAACAACAACTATAGGAAGCCCTCCATGCAGGCCTGTTCAAGAGATTGTGTTGTCCTATCCGAAATTAGTTTTGGTTGACTCTTGACTCTTATTGTGAATCGATCCTGGAGGGTCACCTGCGACCCCGACCTCTATTGGAGTCACGCAGAGCCTGGAGGTAGCCCTAAGCAGAGAAGTAGTAGTATTCTACTATATTTCTTACAAATTTTTATATTCTTACAAAAAAAATTTAACTACAAGTAGTAGTATTCTACTATATTTCTTTTTTCTCATCTTTCTTTCTATTGAGGTCTCATTTGAAGGCTACTTCCTCTAAAATGTGACTTTCTAAAATTTTACGGTCCATTTGATGTAGTAGTCAATGATTGTTATAAAATTTTGTCCATTTGATGTAATAGTGAATGTTTGTCTTCAACATCTATGATTTACTACTTATTAAACTATTTTATGCTACCAAGTTATATGAGTCTATAACTTATAGTTTAGAAGGACAATAATATAATCTTTTTTTGAGAGAACTTTTGTTTATATAGGAACATATAAGTAATTTTATTGTTTAAAAAAATTTTGCATATAAACAGTACTTTAAAAATACTTCTTAACCGTTATCCCAATTGTCAAACAGACCCTTAGCTATAGGAGACTAAGCCTGATTTTTGCCATCGATGCATTAAGTTAGGATTCCCATCGTCTACTCTTCTCATCTCTTCATTTCTATGCCTACGATCACCTCTAGTTCTAAAGCAAAGTTAATCCAAGATTCATGGTCATCTCTCCTAATTTTGTGACTAATGTGTTGGGGAACTCATTTAACTGCGGTTAGTTTAGGTACAAGATGTTGCTACCATATTTGGCTATCTACAGTGCAATTAATCCTGCCGGTCAGAGTGAAACTCAAAGTGGAGGTAAAACTGGAGACCCATCCTTTACATTCTTGGTCTGTTCTCTTCTCTCCTTTTTCTCCATCTTTTAGTTTACGAAAATATAATATTTTGCCTGCAGATTGTGACTGCAGATTGGTCTGCGGTGTCACATTGCAACAGCTTACTGATCTCCCTGCTAGTTTGGGTCCATCACCGAACCCTGGCCAATAGGAGGGCGTTATGTGGTCCTACGGGCCAATCCGCAATCATAACCTGCGGGTCAAATAGTGCCGTCCTTAGCTTAACTACTGTCTTCACTCCATCCGCGCATTGAATATGCTGATGAAAACATATCCAAGGGTGTTCCATTGAAAATCTCAAAGTTAGTGGTCCAGCCCAAGTAGCAACAACTTAGATTCTGCATATCCGGGTGTGATATTCCCCACGGTTGTAACCTTCCGCCAATATTCATATCAGTGTTTTTCAGTCAATCATCCATATTTCTATATCTATCACCAATATTATCAATCAATTTGCTTCGTCTTGTAAATATTTATAAGACTATAAAACATATCACAAATAGCATCACTATCCCCAACTATAAACTTAAAATACACCCAAAAAAAATAGTACATACGTAACAGTAAATACCTATCAATTGAAATGAAAGGTTAGTGATATGCTACATTAGCGTTTTATCCTAAATATCTAGTTTTTAGTAATATTTTCAAAAAACTTTTCTTGATTCACTTAATAGCATCAAAGATTCAAAAGTCACGATACAAATCTATTAGTTAATAGGGTCTGCTTGGGATTGAGGGAAAAAAGCATAGTAAGTTGGAATAAGTGAAAGAGAGTTAAGTGAGTGGTAAAAAAAAAGTAGAGTCAAATACATATAATCTTGTTTGGATTGGAGGAAGAGTTAAGTGGGGTGCGTTTAATAACTCTTATTTGGATAGGAGATTTTGAGTGAGAGAATGATTAATAAAAATACAATAATTACCAAAATATCATTATTACATATATGATAAAAAAATTAATTAGAATATGTCAAAATATCTTCTCACGAATGAGGAAGCTACGGAGAGCATCATGTTGAAAGCAAAAGAAATAGAAAAAAAAATTCTTGATATTGTATAAGACAAATAAGGGGTACTTATGACTTTTTAAACAAAATCTCTCAATTTTTCTCGGTAATCCTCCGATTTTGAGATTGAAAAAATAGACAAAAGAATGTTAAACAAATCCACACTTAGCCCTCTGTAACAACCATCATAAACATCCACTCTCAAACAAATCATAATTTTATTTTTTCTCACTTAACTTCTTCTCACTTGACTCTTAACCCTCATTCCAAATAGACCCTTAGTCAAGGACGGAACCAGAAATTCGAGCTGGGGTGGACTGGAGTGGATTATGATGGACTAGGTATAGACGGACTCACATAAAAATACCCAAAATAATAAAAAATACACAATTCTTTTGGATGGACTGGAGCCCACCACAGCCCTCTACTTAGGTCCGCTACTACCCTTAGTCGATACAGAGACACTTAAAGGCCTCGTTTGGTTCGCGGAATCTCCGGATTGGGAAAGGAACTTTCCTATGTTTGGGTGTCAAAGGAATTGAGGAGGAAAGGAAAGTGATTCCCAATGGAAGGAAAATTAGGAGGGAAAGTGATTCCATCCATCCAAGCAAGGAATCACTTTCCCACATTGAAGTAATCACTTTCCTTTTCAAATTTCTTGGCATTTCCAAACATCGGAAAGAAAAATCAATAAAAAATAAAATTTTCCAAAGGAAAGAAAATGACAAGAAATTGATTTCCTTTCCCTTCCATTCCGCGAACCAAACGAGGCCAAAGGGGATGTTTGGTTCAGCTCATAAAAGCTGGAACTAAACAAATAGAGCTACTGTGCTCTCTTTCTCCACAGCTCATGTTTTTGGTAGCAAGGGAGAAGTAAAGTCTGGAACGTTAAGATTTGGTGGGTGGAGTTCCTTCTCACCCCCTTCTTCCTTCTTTTGACTTCCATTTTTTTTTTTTTTTTTTTTTTGAGAAGTCCAGATGAAATTTTTCCGAAACTCCAATTGTTCCTCCGATAGAATAATAATAATAATAATAATAATAATAATAATAATAATTTTTATTTTAATAATAAATGTTATTGGTAATAATATTATTTATTTATTTAATCCATACAAAATAATAGTAGTAGAGTAGTAGTAGTAATAATAATAATAATTTTTTTAATTCATACAAAAAAAATCATATCACTTCTCAACTACAACTTTTAACAACCATTCGAACGAAACAATTCATAGAATATACATACACATGACACGCATAAGCAATGCGTACTTAAACTCTTTACTTCAAATTTACTAGTTCGTTCTACTTCTGCGAACCAAACAGCCCCCAAAGGTAAGTGTAAAGTGTAAGACTGAAAATGACCGAAATTAAAAGTAGCCCATATATAACTCTAGTCCACGGAAAAGTCTGCACACGTCGTTTTCAAAGTATTCAAAGAATAATTTCCGATAGTAACGGCATTATTAGACTTCTCCGTGTCGTGTTTCCACGTTGTTACTATATCACTGATTTTTTGGGTGGTGGCGTATCATTCACGTATGTTGGAAATAGCCAGCCCATATGTTCCTCGCTTCCTTTTTTTTTTCTTTTTTCTTTTTGTAGTACGTGTTAGCTGGCGACGACGACTACTACTTGGCTTCAATTCTAAAGTAAGTTCCAGCAGATGTCCTCTTCAATTGATAGTGAAGCACTCTTCCGTGTAGAATGATTCGCCAATCTTCAACTATCTCACTTCTTCGAGAAAGCAAACCCATTCACATGGGGGGAGAATCCCTGAACCAGCTGTTGATGGATGTGCTAACGAATGATCGTGTCATTATTCGCGGATTAGTCATTAACGGAATCAACAGTTCTTTACGGACCGAGAGGAGGACCGTGCGTCAGTCCAAGGACTGACGTGACATTGGACTCGAACGGATGTAGACTCAACGTTAGCAGGGAGCAATAGTTCTTTACAGACCGATGGGAGGACCGTACGTCAGTCCGAGAGCTGACGTGACATTGGACTTGAACGGATGTAGACTCAACGTTAGCAGAGGGGCTGGGTCCAATGAAGGACTGCCGACGTGCGATCTCCTTCTTGGTTCATCAGGAATTTCTGTAACATAATACTCATTTATTCATCTCTACAAGATTGTGAGAAACATAAGTGTATGCATGAGCGGAGCTAGCCATTTCATTATGTGGGGGCAAAAAATTTATAATATAAATTTGGATTAGCCTCCTTTTCCTTATTGTAGGAACAATTTTAAAAACAAATAGATATTCCAAGCTAGAAAGGTAAGAAAGACTAAAAATTTAAGAAAATATATACTAATTTAAGGGATAGATGGGAGTAAATAAAAAAAATATGAAAAAAAATTGTGGGGACGGCGGACTCCAATCCTTCCTACATGGCTCCGCGGATGAGTGTACGTATGACCAATTTGTGACGAAGCACTACAGCTTGTTTGTACGTATCCTTGTCGGCATGACAAGTCGTTTTCTCAACGTTAGCACAAGCTTACACCCTGACATGTTTCATCAAAAAACAACACCTCAGCTCTTCAGTCGAAATCTCCTTAATCCTGATAATCTTCTGCTCAGTATTCTTTTGACAAATCCATCAAGTTTGTCCAGACCAAATCATATAACAAACAATAGACACTAGAAAACATGAGAAGAGAAACACCACCTGTCCAAGTTGTCAAGTCAATTATCTCCATTATTGTCAAAAATAATACCATAAAATAAATCTCAAACACATCCAAATTGATTAGAAGATTACTCCAACGTTTCCAGCAGTATCTCAAGATGAAGCATCTGCGTGCCTAAATGCATCAATTCTTTTAGAGGTTTTGGATTAAATGCATCAATTCTTTTAGAGGTTTTGGATTATGGTGTGCATCGGTCGGTGGTCAATGGTCGGTGGTCGGTGGTCGGTGGTCGGTGGTTGACCTATTTGATTACAATCGCAGTCGAATCAAAGTTAGTCAGTTTAAAAATTATTACAATCGAACCAAACTAATCAACTGGTCGACTCGATTTTGAAACCGACCGACTTAATTCGATTTTGTCCGATTCGACTTATCGGTTTTGATCACAGCTAAAAGAAAAAAAAAGAAAGTAACCTTTTGAATAATGACACTACAAGAAAAATATTATTTTATGTCGGATAAAAACCGTCATATATGACATTTTATGACGATTTTTTTTTTACATGGACAACCGTGATGAAAACGGGTGTTATAGATGTATATAATAACCGTTATGAATAGGTATACCTTATATGGCATTTTCTGTTTGGAATCAATATAAATAGTTGTAGTATATATAACAAAATTTTATAAACCAACATTAAAGACAGGATTATATATAACAATCAAATATTCAACCGACATTAAAGTTCCATTATGTATAAAAAAAAGGTGATAACTAACATATATTCATAACGTTTTGTAAACGATTTAGCAATGAAAGAAATCATAAAACGTCATGTAGAGGACATATATACATAACGGTTTTAGCCATATATAATCTGCGAAAACTTATAAATCAATGCGTTATAAAAGCAATGACCAACATGAATTTTCAGAACATCCAAAATTTTCAGAACGACACAAATACTATAACATCTAAAACATTTCATTCATATTTTCCAGTTCCAAATATCGTACCATCTTAATTACATTCCAAATATCCCATCTTAATTACATATATCTCTCTTTTTTAGCCTTTGCTTAACATATCGTCATCTTAACTATACATTTCAAAAACAATTCCCTTTCCAGCCTCAAAATATTTCTTCTGCATTTAGTAACACAAAGGACTCCTTCAAAAGACGGTAGACAGGAGCAACTTGTGAATCCATAATTCTACAACCAACAAGTAAATAAAGGTACAAATAAGATACTTGAAAGTTGAAATCAGATGAATCTTATACGTGACCAAACTGTGTTGGCTAAAGCCCAAAAAATTTCAGTTGTCCCACCCAAAAGAAACCAAAGTGAAACCCTTTATACCATCTGCAGATGCACAATCAGACAGCAGCAGTTATATGCACAAATTAATAAAATAAAGATAACTAGAACATAATCCAGCAGTTATATGTAGCAGACGTACATCTTACCAAACTGGCTGCAGCTTAGCCACCACGCCAGCGGAAGACAGGAAAAAGAAAGCCAAAAACCCAATAAATAAGTACAACTTAAATGGAAATTAGCAATCTGCAAGAATCATCATCGCCTCTTTTAAAAACAGATAGCACAATGAGCAGTCTCTTTAAAGAAAGGGTATCCATCTACAAGTAAGAAGTACCTCAACTCTCATGTAGTCATATGAGAGGCAATGAATTGGATGAGTTCGCATTGGACTTCATCTATTTCCTCCCTTGTGTATGTTGGTTTTTCAGCCAACTGTTTTAACTGAATGGTTATGAAAAAAATGGTTACATTTCTATAATTTTGAAATAGTAATTAAGGATTAATGTCACGACCCGTACCCGTTTTTTGGATACGAGACGTGTCCAAGCCCAGCCTACGCCGCGGTATCGACGGTAGTACGCTGTCTAGCCCACAATAAATAAAGTGCTCATAAATACTAACTGCTCATTCACAACAACTAAATCAACTTTACAAAATATAGAAGTTTTACATTTGAAGAAGAATGTAAGCTTTTACATTTATAGAAAACTACCACACAACTAACTAGTCTTCTATGGTTTAGCCTTCGAGTCTCTATCTCCCCCTCGTATGGTCCATAGCGCAAGAGTAGGCACGTCAACCTCACCTATAACAACGATCCAGTCAGAAAAGGAGCAGAGTACAACCATATTGCAATTAATGTTGTTAGTCCAAAATAAGTTAGAACAATGAAAAATCATGAAGGTAAAGAATATATAAAGAACTATCAAGGCAAGAACTATCAGGATATGAACTAGCACTAGCAAGATGTGAACTAACGAGATATAAAGTGGTGAAAAGTAAACTAGAAAGATGTGATCTAACAAGATATGAACTGGCAAGATGTGAACTTAACAAGATAATAGACTAGATAAGGTAAAATAGGAACCACTATGTGTGTGTGAAATACCTTTTAATACGTGAACGGCTGAGCTAATACGGCACATCATACGATGGCTATCATTCAGTAATTGGTATGGCTAACTCATACGTGGGTGTGTATAACTTAGCTATCATTCGGTAACGGTAATTATATTTGTTCACGTATTTATCGAGTATTTTCCCTTTCGACTCTCTAACAATCAATAATGGTCAATGATACACTAAGGAGGATACGATAACTACAGTGTCATAATCATGTCTCAATGGAATATCAAACAATGACTCAACGGGATATCAAACAAGAAAACTATAGAGTAAACATTATAATGAACTAAAACATAAATGCAATACTGTACTTGCCTGAATTCTTGCACAAATCGTAGCCACAAGTAGAGGATGAGGGGAATGCCAATCTAGAAGCTGTCAACCTATAACACATATCATACCACGAACCGTGCACGAAAACCATAAATCAATTCTAACGTTCTAGTTCTAAATTCATGGAATAGTGGCTAGTTGGGTTACTAATCTAATAATAATTAATTCTGAAATAATTTACTTAAAAACCTAATTTAACCTAATAATAATCTGAATATAATCTAAACATGCAATTTTGGCCATCAAAAGTCATGTTTCCAATTTTGGAAACCATGGCACGCAAATTGAGACGTGCCGTTGATTTTTTAGTCAAACGTTGTGAACTCTAGATTTTGAAAGTGTACATTGGTAGATTTCAGTGCCACGAGTGCGCTGGAATCAACCGTGCCACAAAATCATGCTTTGGTCAAAAGATATCGCCGTTATGACCTATCGTGACCAAAACGGTGATCAACCGATCAATTCTGAGTTCAACAGTAAAACTAAAATATTAAATGAATGAAATAATTTTTGGAAAAAATATATGTCGTAGAGATCTGCGTTTGCTTTCTGAAACTTCAAACGGTTCATGATTTCGATTTCTGATTCTCCCGGAATCTCGAAAATACCCAAACGTATCAAGTTTCGGACAACAGACACTCTACGAATTTTCCAGAAATTTAGGTTCAAAAATTACGAAAATAAATTAGATATTCAGAAACTATACCTCAATACGCTTCCAAAAAAAAATGGAACGCAAAAATGAGGTCCGAGTTGACGGCAATCGCCTCGGGAAGTCGGGAAATTACCGGGATCAAACTCCAAAAGTAGGAGGCTATAATTAATTAGGGTTTGTGAATATACAATGCACATATATAGGAGAGAGAGAGGCGGTTACTGTAGCGGGCGCCGATAGGTGGGCCCCCCCGATGGATTATTGGGTAATTATTTATTTAATTCAGAAAATCATTTAAAAATCATTTTAAGTCCAAATAAATCAAAATAAATTGCAGAAAAATCCAGAAAAATTCTAGAAAATTCTAGAAAATATTTCTAAGTGTCTAGAATCTAAATAAAATATTTTAACACAAAATATCATCGTGTGCCCTCACAGTAAATTTCCAAAGCCTATAAAATATAAATTCTATATGTTTTAATTATATAAAAATTTCCAAAAATTCTAAAAGATCCAAAAAAATTTCAAAATATTCTATAAAATATTTTTAGTCATTTAGAGCCCAAATAAAAATATTTGGTCCAGAAATACCCCCATATGACCTTATAGTAAATTTTGAAAGTCCTTAAAAATAATAAAACCTTAAATATTAAATATCTAAAAATATCCAAAAATTATAGAAAAATGTAAAGTAGCTAAATAATACATATATAAGCTATCTAGAGGTCATATGACCTTAATATGGTCATAGACCACCTACAAGCTTTGGCATGACTCACAATGACCATAAAATTAATCATAAACAAATAAAATTAAAAAAATTAAAAATTTGGAAAGTGGGCTTACAAATCTACCCACCTTAGAAAATTTCGTCCTCGAAATTTTAAACGATACAAATAGGCACAAGCAAGAATATCATCAAAATATGACATGACCAATCGATATGAATAAGCACGACAAAGAATATAATCAAAAAAATAATGTGATGAATGATCGAAATTGATCAGGCATATAGAATCAAAATCTAAATACGTTTTTGAAATATAGTGAAAGAAAATCAAAATAGGTTTCAAAGATGACAATTCGAAAATAGAAAAATATGATAGAAATAAAGAACCACTAGTTGTAGAGAAGGTGGTAACAAAAAAATAAGACCTCAAATAAATTTTAAAGAAATTTTTTTTAATAGTCGTATGCCAATAAAAGATATAGTCGCTATGATATTCGAGAATCATAAGTATATCCGAAGTCATTTAACCGAAAATCCATGCCTCACTAGTGTACATCTGGCTGCCGTGAACCCTTGGTTTTATGACTCAAGTATAATATGTTATCGAACACTTTATCAACTCTACCCAATATTAACATAATAAATCAAAAGATCAATAATATAACTATGATATAGTTTTAGTAATATTCGACAACCTACGCATACTTAAAATTATTTCAACTTAGGGGTTATGCCACGCCAGTGCGCTGCTGACTGCTGTGAACCCACAGTCTCCATAATTCAAATAAATGGGGACAATGCATATCTGCCTTACCATTGTATGTCACCAAAAATTATTTTAACTATATCCATAAGAATTTCAAAGGAACTTCAATAAATTCAATTAAGTCGATCATGATAAGAAAATATAAGTTTCTGTCCTTGAGTAAAAGTATCAGTTTTGAAAACAAAACGATCAAAAAATGAACGAAGACAACTTGAATTAATATATAGATAATTGAACCAAGATTAGGAATTAAATAAAACGATCGTAAAATAGTTTTGAAAATAAAACGAGGTTTAGAGAAGGCAGAAGATAAAATGGCACAAAAATGATCAAAATTAGGAATTGAATTCTATGAAGGCCTAACTTACCAAACGTATATTCTACCCACCTTGGATCCTACCAACATGTCAAAACAAAATAACATATTCTCTTAAAAAAATTCTTCGATTTATCTATACCGAGACTTCAATAAATCATTAGCTAAATCACATGGCCTATTTAAATATCTTAACTATCAAAGGGTCAAATTGAATAAGGGACTCCTAGTCCTATTTATTCTCCTAAAATTAAATCAATCCTAATTGTGAATGAGCACACTAGTCGCAGGCTTGCAGTAGTACTGCTAACTTAAGTACTACCACAAGTTCGCAATCTTTTAAGAAATCAGACCTGCATGGGCCACCATAAAAACTTGTCATGACCCGCACCCGCTTTTTGGATACGAGACATGTCCAAGCCCAGTCTACGCCGCGATATCGGCGGTAGTACGCTGTCTAGCCCGTAATAAATAAAGAGCTCATAAATACTAACTACTCATTCACAAAAACTAAATCAACTTTACAAAATATAGAAGTTTTACATTTGAAGAAGAATGTAAGCTTTTACATTTATAGAAAACTACCACACAACTAACTAGTCTTCTATGGTTTAGCCTTCGAGTCTCTATCTCCCCCTCGTATGGTCCATAGCGCAAGAGTAGGCACGTCAAACTCACCTATAACAACGATCCAGTCAGGAAAGGAGGAGAGTACAACCATATTGCAATTAATGTTGTTAGTCTAAAATAAGTTAGAACAATGAGAAACCATGAAGGTAAAGAATATATAAAGAACTAGCAAGGCAAGAACTATCAGGATATGAACTAGCACTAGCAAGATGTGAACTAACGAGATATAAAGTGGCGAAAAGTAAACTAGCAAGATATGATCTAACAAGATATGAACTGGCAAGATGTGAACTTAACAAGATAATAGACTAGATAAGGTGTCACGCCCCAGAACCAGAATACTGGAGAGCGGGGGCAGACACAGCCAGCTACGTATATTGAAATAGAATACATCTCAACAATACGGTCACGGCTGTCTAGATATGAGGGTTTACTACAAGCCAGCAGTCTCTTAAGGTCAAGCCTATTGTCTCAATCTCAAGCAATTAACAGAGTTACAAGATGTTAGAGCATCAAATATATATATATAAGGCGTCCCAAATATTACATATTGGATGATCATGAAGCTAGCCGTACAAGAATGATAGGACTAGCAAGAGTTCAGTCATACATGATCAACCCTAGGATTTGTTAATCATGTTACAGCCCGTAGGCAGACAGTAAGGAAATGTGCATCGAGCTAACAGGTGCTCGTCGGCAAACGCCTCAAAAGAATAAATTTACATATAAGTGGGTGAAACAAAAAGGGAAGACCCACTCGTAGCCCGGGTTCCGTCTAGTTGTCACCATTGGGCTGGAAGCTCGATAGATCCTCGGGAGCCGCTCCGAAATCTGGCCATACAAAACCAGCTGGGTCAAACCCCAGAAAGAGCAAGTGCCACAAGGGAGGCCACAAATAAGAACAAAAGCCAGCATATCAAAACATAAAGAAGAAAAGGAAAAGTACAAGTAAATAAAAGTACACAGAGCGATAAACGACTAGGGACGTGGAACCATTCCGGGAGCCAGGTTACAATCCTTAAACCAAACAAGGACCGGGATTGTACCCCTTCGCCTGAATAGCTCACTTTCTCTACCCATTTATCGTTGGAGATAAGTAAAACAATCATGATCAAGAGTTCCAGGTACAGGGGCTAGACAAGACTCTAGACAGGGCTGGACACCATTCATTCACAATCGGCCAAGCAAGTACTACGGCTTACTACTTTAACTAACTAGGGTTATCATAAGCCTAATTACTAACAAGATGCAAGTGAGAAACTCCCAGTCCCAAGCCCTGCAGACCATCCAGTTATCCTTCCGCGGGTTGAGAGTTATAGGTGGGTACATCGCCCGGGAGACAAATGTACCCTTAGGTGACTTAGAGGGTGCAACACATGACAGTGTGCTGGAAATGTGCTCTACTCGTCGGCAAGCTACAAGTCCATTTATGCCTCCAGATAACGAGACTGCCTGTGACCGGGAATTCTCCATGTTCTAATTTGGTCTATTCATTACCTAGTCCAATTTTAGTGTGAGTCCCTGGCCGTGGTACCCAGGGAGTCACCTCCTAGCATGGTGCAAGACAAGACAAGTGATTTGCACAGAGCAACAAGTAGTACACCCACGGTGTCAAGACAAGTCAAGTCGAGTCAAGAGTGTGCCGCCACGGGCCACTAGCAAGTGAAGCCAAGTCATACCAAGTCAAGTCAAGTTAAGTTATCAAGTCATGCCAAGTCGGGAGTGCGCCGCTACGGGCCACGATCAAGTTAAGTCAAGGGAACTTCATGCCCAGGTCTGGTTGGTTCGTATGCAGATACAGTGTGAAAATACAAGTGCAAGCTACAAATATCCAGTTACAAGTACAGGTTGAAGATTAACAGATGACAAGTTACAAGTTACTAATATTAAGGATTACTAGATTGCAAGATGAACTACAGGTTACAGGTGATAGTTATAAAAGATAAGCTAAAGTCTGTAATTCATAAGGAACCAGCCAGAATAAGCCAAGACTATTAAAACAGAAATCAACTCCAAGTTGTGTCCAAAGTGTATCAAGTCGGGCCAGGTAGTGTTGTGAGTTACAAAATATCAGAAGCTCCAATCCATAATAAAACGAGAGGGCTATTGAAGGTCAAACGGGCACCAGAGGTCCTGTACGCAGGCCAGCATACGCAGGGCTATACGCAGGCCATACGCAAGGGGAGCAGTACGCAAGCTATATGCAATGCACAGTACACAGGCCAGCATACACAGGGGAGCAGTACGCAAGCCATACGCAATGCACAGTACGCAGGCCAGCATACGCAGGGCTATACGCAGGCCATACGCAAGGGGAACAGTACGCAAGCCATACGCAATGCACAGTACGCAGGCCAGCATACGCAGGGGAGCAGTACGCAAGCCATACGCAAGGGAGCCAGGTTTGCACGAAAACCAAAACAGCGGGCCCCACGCACGTGGGCGTGCGTATAGGGTCAGCAGCAGCGGCGCCCACGAAATGGAGCTGGGGCCCACGCACACGTGGTGCATGCGTGTAGAGGCTCAAAGGCTCATGATGGGGACAAGGGAGAGGAGGCCACGTGCTGGCTGCGTAGAGGGGCACTACGCAGGGGAGGCTACGCAGAGTGCAATACGCAGGGTGCAATACGCAGAAGACCCTAAGCAAGGGCTCTACGCAAGCAACGCTACGCAGGAGCTCTACGCAAAGGCCGTACGCGGGAGCCGCATGGCCAACAAGAGGGAAAGGCTGTGTTCTTCTCCTACCTCTGTCCGAGAGGAAGAACACCCACCCCAAAAACTTGCAAAAATCCATAACTCTTTCAATTGAAAACGAAATCAGGTTTTGCAAAGACCAAAGTTGTGTAAAACTTGATTCTCCTCAACATGGAAACCTCAAAGACGCCAAAAATCAAGGTTTATGAAATAAATTCGAGGAAAACTGAGATTCATGAAAGTTCAGATCTAAGGAGACCCATGCTTCAAATCCAGAAACTCCAAGTTCTAATGTTGTTCATGGTGAACTAAGCTATCTAATGGACAAATAAAAGGGGTTCTCATGTGGTGGCCAAAAAGCACTTGCCTATGGGTTGAGGAGTTGTGTGGAAGAAGAAAGAAGAAGAAGATGGAGAAGTAAATGAAAATAAAGAGGAGAGAGAAAAGTTAGGTGGGATATAATGAGGGTGGTTGTGGTGTTCTTGAGGGTGTAGAGTAGGTTAAGGGGTTCCAATACAAAATAACCAAACCAAACCAATTAAAACCGAGCCGAACCAAAACCCGAAATACGAGAAAACCCAAAATTCTTACAAGTCGAGAAAATAAAAAATATAAGCCAAAATCCAATCTACGAGTATAAATACGAAAATACGGGAAATGAGGGTGACAACTCTACCCACCTTCAAAGAATTTCGTCCTCGGAATTTAATCAAGGAGCTAGAGATTGCCACAACAAGCTATACTAAGCACAGACAAGCTACACTAAGCAGTTCAATCATACAACCATACAATGCAAGCAAGGAAGGGAAAAGCGTAAGGCATAAGAAAGACATTATACCTTACGAGTCAAACAGGTAGGGATATCGCGATCGGATGTCGTCCTCACGCTCCCACGTTGACTCGCCTAGAGAGTGATGACCCCAAGCAACACGGACTAAGTTAATAGTCTTGTTCTTGAGCGTCTTTTCTCTCCGGTCCAAAATAGACACGGGCCTCTCCTCATACGAAAGGTTGGTACCAACAACCAATTCCGAATGATCTAGGATATGGCTCGGGTCCGGGATGTACCGTCTTAATTGGGATACATGGAATACATCATGCACCTCACTTAGTGATGGCGGAAGAGCGAGACGATAGGACACATCGCCTACTCGCTCCAGAATATCAAACGGCCCTATATACCTAGGACTAAGCTTTCCCCGTACGCCAAAACGAATGACGCCGTGGGTAGGCGAGATCCTAAGGAATACATGGTCGCCGACGGCAAATTCTAAGGGACGCCGATGAGCATCGGCCCAATGGCGCTGGCGGTCCTGAGCAACTCGGATGTGATCTCTGACCTTCCTGACCACTTCAACCGTCTGAGAAATCAGTTCTGGACCGAGCATCTGCCTCTCTCCGATATCGTCCCATGCTAACGGGGATCTGCATTTCCTGCCATACAGAGCCTCGAAGGGTGCCATCTGGATACTGGCCTGGAAACTATTGTTGTACGAGAATTCCACCAGGTGCAGGTGATCCTCCCACGAACCACCGAAGTCAAGGGTACACGACCACAACATATCTTTGAGAGTTTGTATAGTACGCTCTGACTGCCCATCTGTCTGCGGATGATACGCTGAGCTGAACTTGAGACGAGTCCCCAAACTTTGATGAAGACTGCGCCAAAAGTGCGATGTGAATCTCGTATCCCTGTCTGATACTATGCTGACTGGCACCCCGTGAAGTCGGACGATCTGCCTGAGATACATCTCTGCTAGCTGTGCCGTCGACTGTCCAACTCTAAAGGGAAGAAAGTGTGCCACCTTGGTAAGTCTGTCCACAATGACCCAAATAGCATCTCTGCCTGCCAGAGATCTGGGTAACCCAGTCACGAAATCCATGGTTATGTGTTCCCATTTCCATTCTGGGATCGGTAAAGGTTGAAGAAGTCCAGCTGGCCTCTGATGTTCAGCCTTGACTTGTTGGCAAACCAAACATCGAGAGACATACCGGGCTATCTCCCTCTTTATACCATTCCACCAAAAGTGCCGACAAATATCTCTGTACATCTTCGTGCCGCCTGGGTGAATGGAATACTGCGAACTGTGAGCCTCTGCCATGACTTCCTGTCTGATATCTCCGCTGGGTACACAAAGACGCGTGCCGTGTCGAAGTGTACCATCCTCATGAATACATAACTCTGGCCTTCTCCCTGCCTTGCACTCTGCTCTGAGCCGCTGAATCTTGGAATCTGTTGACTGTGCTGTCCGGATCCTCTCAACTATGGTGGACTGTATCTGTAGGCTGGCCATCAAGGCCACATTGGAAGGGAGAATCACTTCAATTCCCATCTTCTGAAGATCTGCCAATAGCTCTGGTTGCGCCGTTAGAAGGTAGACTCCGGCTCTCCATCTCAACGCATCTGCTACAACATTGGCCTTCCCTGGATGATACTGCAAGTCCACATCATAGTCCACCAGTAGCTCGAGCCATCTTCTCTGCCGCATATTAAGATCCTTCTGGGTGAAAACATACTTCAGGCTCTTATGATCAGTAAATATCTCCACTCTGTCTCCGTACAAGTAGTGCCTCCACAACTTAAGTGCAAACACTACTGCTGCTAGCTCCAAGTCGTGGGTCGGGTAATTCTTCTCATGATCGCGGAGTTGACGTGACGCATAAGCAATTACCTTCCCATGCTGCATCAAAACACATCCCAATCCTCTGCCTGAAGCGTCGCAATAAACTGTGAATCCTCCGGTCCCATCTGGAAGGGTGAGAATGGGAGCCGTTATCAAACCTCGCTTCAACTTCTCAAATGATTCCTGACATTCTGCTGTCCAAACAAACGGTACATCCTTGCGGGTCAACTGGGTCATCGGCGCTGAAATCCTTGCAAAATCAGAGACGAACCGCCGGTAGTAGCCGGCCAATCCTAGAAAGCTGCGAACTTCTGCCTCTGAGCTGGGTACTGGCCATGCCTCGATAGCCACAATCTTCTGGGGATCCACTTCCACTCCTCCTCTGGTAATGATGTGACCCAAGTATGAAATGCGATCGAGCCAGAACTCGCATTTACTGAACTTGGCGTACAACTGGTGCTCTCTGAGAATCTGAAGAACCACACGGAGATGCTGCTCATGCTCCGCCTCACTCTTGCTGTAGACCAGGATGTCATCAAGGAATACTATCACAAACTGATCCAAGTAAGGCATGAAAATACGGTTCATAAGGTCCATGAACACTGCCGGCGCATTGGTCGCTCCAAAGGGCATAACTAGAAATTCCCAATGTCCGTACCTAGATCTGAACGCCGTCTTCGGGATGTCCTGCTCTCTGACTCTGATCTGGTGGTATCCTGACCGCAAGTCTATCTTCGAGAAAACTGAAGCCCCTTTGAGTTGATCAAACAAATCATCTATCCTTGGAAGAGGGTATCTGTTCTTGATTGTCACTGAGTTCAAGGTACGATAATCAATACATAGCCTGGACGTACCATCCTTCTTTTTCACAAGAAGCATCGGGGCTCCCCAAGGCGATCCACTTGCACGAATGAATCCCTTGGTCCTGAGTTCTTCAATCATCTTGTACAAAATTTCCAACTCTGAAGGCGCCATTCTGTAGACTCGCTCTGATACTGGTGCTGTCCCGGGAATCAAGTCAATGGTGAACTCGATCTCCCGCTCTGGTGGCATCCCTGGAAGTTCCTCTGGGAAGACATCTGGAAACTCTTCAACTATCCGGGGCAACTGCACTGCTGCTACTGCCATCCGCAATACTGGAGGAGATGGCTCTACTGTGCCTCTGGTAAATGAAAACTCTGGCTCTCCGGGAATACTAAAGACAACTCTGCCAACATGGCAGTCTATCCTAGCATAATGGTTCCTCAACCAATCCATGCCTAGGACTATATCATAGTCCGCCATAGGGAATTCTATGAATCTAGCGGGAAATTCTCTACCGCTAACTACGATCCGATACGAGGAGAACACTCGATCTACTCCCACAAGACCATTACCAGTAAGTATATTGAGCCTCACTGATAATGACTCGGGCTCCAACCCTATCCGTGTCGCGAATCGTACAGACATGAATGAATGCGATGCACCAGAATCAAATAATACGGATGCTGGAAAGGTGTTGACGAGAATAGTACCTGCCACTACCTCACCTGGTGCAACTTCTTCCATGGTCATCATCATTGCCTGACCTCTAGCTGCGGGTCCCCTCTGCTGGAAACCCCTCTGTCGGCTCTGTGCTGGAGCCTGGGTGAACTGCTGCTGGTTCTGCTGTTGAAAGGCCTGGGCCTGGGGCGCCAATGGCCTCGGGTACTGCTGTTGCTGCTGCTGCTGCTGGACTGGAACTGGGGCTGGTCCCCTCACCGAAGAACTAGAAAGGTTGGATGAGGATGGACCTCCCCTATTCGGGCAGGTCCCTATCTTATGATCTGCTCCTCCACAAGCCAGGCACAATCCCTGTGCCCTACGACACTCTGCCACTACATGGCCCGGCTTCCCGCAATGAGAACATCCCACCGCGGAAGACTGCTTCTGCTTCTGCTGCTGCGGGTACGTCGGGGTCGAATGCTGAACCGACGCCACTGAGGCCGCCCGCCTCGGAGTTCCAATGGTTATACCCCTAGCTGCCGGGGCTGGAGCTGAAGATTGGTGCATCTGGTTGTGGGACCGCTTCCTGCCTCCGGTCCTGTCCACAATTCTCCGGGAGGTATACTCATGCCTCCTTGCTGCTTTCAATACTGCATCGAACGTCTGGTGCTCGAACTGTTCTACAGCCAATAATATCTCCAAATGCAGTCCTTGCTGGAACCGCTGAGCCCTATCGAACTCGGTTGCCACCAAGGTGGGGGCGAACCTACTCAGTCTAGAAAACTCGGTCGCATAGCCATCGACCGTCCTGCCTCCTTGCTTCAAGTTGGTGAATCTGGTCTGCAGGTCGTACCGTGCCACCGCATCGAAGTACTTTGTCTGAAACCTCTCTCTGAACGTCGCCCAAGTGACTGGTGTTGCTAACCCCATGGCCTGAGCTGCCCACCAATCGCGAGCCAAGTCTAACAACTGTAGGCGTACCACCGCCACCTTATCATTATCAGGTGTCCTAGCTGCTTCTAGAACCACCTCGGTATCCTGAAGCCAAGCATCCGCGGCAATCGCATCTTCACTGCCGTCAAAGAAGGGAGGGTTCAAGCGCTTGAAACTGTTGGCCGCCTGATTTCCTTGGGGACCTCCTCGGTTTAGTGCATCATGAACTTCCTGGTGCAAGGCGTCGCCTCGACGATCTTGGGATGCAAGCAGTTCTCTGATAAGCCCCACCAAAGGTCCCTCATCCTGTCTAGCTGGTTGAACGGGCGGAGCTGCCTGAACTGGAGGTTCCGGGCCTCCGGAAGGCATAACTCGAGAGGCTACTCC
>JANAVB010038696.1:0-30549 GCA_029216955.1 Iris pallida | reverse complement strand
AAAATCACTATTAAATTAAAAATTAATAAAAAATATATTAAAAATTTTTGGGAAGGGAGGCTGCAAATCTACCCACCTTAAAATAATTTCGTCCTCGAAATTCAAATTCATACTATTTCTTAAAATTCAAAGTCTGGTATTCCTTAATCTCCTCAAATTTAATTTTTCGAAAATAATTGTATCCTCCTTCTAGCCATTTTGTAACCATGAAACTCCGCGAGAACTTCTACCCACCTTAGGTCACATATTCCCTTGAAACACGGGTCACTAAAATCTTATAATCTTCCAACTAGTGGCTATAATTCTACCAAAATATCTAGGATATATGGTATCTATTATCTTTCATATCTACAAACAACTAATTATTCAATAATCAAGCAATATTACAATAACTTAAGAATTTCTGATGAATTCTGGACAGCACGATTATTCGTCATCCCGAAATAAGAAGGGACGAGAATCAAGAGTAGAGGAAGGCAAGGGAGAATAATCGAAGAATGATTTCAAATAGTTCAGTTCTATAGTCCAAATATGGTGGTATGCATGGGTGAGTGCTACTGGGTCTTAATGGGTTCCTTAACTGGACATCAATCGTTGGTTGTATGAACCTTGGATCTCAATCCATATTAACTGAACAAGATCCCAAGATAAAGTTATGTCTACTAGGTTAGGGTACCCTAGAATAGGTTTCTACCCAAGGGTTGAGCTAGTTGCCCGTCAAGTTGGTTAGCTAAGTTCTTAAAGTCCAAAATGCGCTTTCGGTGACTCTTGTGTTTAAGTAGCACAAGAGGCCTCTATCGAGTGGCACACTAGTGGTATATGCGTAGCGGGCTTCGAGTAGATCACGACCATATTTGGTCGAAGAAAAGGGGTCGAAGTGAGGCTCTAATGGAAGTCCGGAAATATACCGGTATTACGGTAAGGGTTATAGCTAGTCCTTTTATCCTAAAAGTCGCAGAACAAAAATGGAGTACAAGGGATGGGTTTGAGTGGGACATGATATACCTAGATGAAGGTGGACTCATCTAGATTCTATATAAAATTTGTTGGAAGATAACGGCTGGTCTCGTGCTCCGAATATTAATGGCACAGCCGGGGCACAAAATGATCTAGGTGGAAAGTAGGAGTCTATGGGGCACTAATTATCATCCTAATGGAAATTGTTCTAATCAATCGGTAATCTTCGTATATCCCAAGAAGGCTTACAGTCTACCCACCTTAGAAGCTAGGATATAATTTTAGGAATAATGAGGTTAGAAGGATTTCAAAGTCTGGATATTGTACCTCGACTCTGGTCAATAAAGAACAAGGCACAGCGTAACGGAATACGGGAGATGTAAGTCAAGCCAGGGATCGTTCCTCAAATTCAGATGGCTAGAAGGTCCCAATAGTGGCTTAAAGGTCGAGAGAAGAACGAGTAACTCAAGGCAAGGTTCCAATCATAGGACTGGCCGATGGTAGCAACACTTGCGTATACAACTATCATAGCCATGGGGATACTCTGTATCTATCTATCAATTACGAGCTTTCGTCTTTCCAACCAGTGAAGACGAAAACAATAAAGAGTTCAAGAGAGATATCACTGAACATAATTACATGATTCAAGGGCGAATGTTTAATTAAGAGGAATTGTCAAAGCAGTCGCGGGTGAGATTCTAGAGACAGCTACATCTCAATCCACGTATGATAGTTAAATGAAAAGCGAACCAAATGCATCATGGTTGATCAGACCGTAATACAATGATTCTGATTAGACAATATGTTAACGGGCGTCCCAGTAAACATATGTCTTGAATCAAGCTCGATAAAAAGAGTAAGCTTGCAAAACTAGGTTGTAATAGCAACGTTGGTCAAGATAGTCAAAATATAGGTAGGAGAGATGCTGGAAATGAGGCACAAGTAGTTCGAGTTTTGTGAGAATCAAAATCTAACTCGAGATTCGTACACGAAATCAGAATCAAAAATTATAAACTAACTCCTTACAACAAAAGAGAATTTAAAATAGACAATTCTAAATTATGACATAAGATTTATATCTAATAAAGCAAAAGAAAATTAAACAGTTCATCAGATCAAAGCATTAATTCTAGATAAGCCTAACTTACTAGTGAATAGTGGATCCACATTGGATCATAATGTCATATCAAAAGTATCAATGTACCTATAGGGTTCTAGCAAGCTATCTAAATTGTATGGCCTATCTAATAACCTTAACTACCCAACGGTCAACTTGCACAAGGGACTCCTAGTCCTAGTTATTCTCCTAAATTTTTTAATCCTAATTGTGAATGAGCATTTTCTGAGCGCAGGCTCGCAATAGTACGACTAACGTACCATCACGAGTTCGTAATCTTTTGCGAAGACTGACCTGCATGGGCTACCACAAAAACTTGTCACGACCCCACCCGCTTTTCGGATACGAGACGTGTCCAAGCCAGCCTACGCCGCAGAGTCGGCGGTAGAATGCTGTCAAGCCCACAAGAATAAATGCTCAAGAAATAACATTTGATGCTCATTCACATTTCTACATTTATTACAATATTTATAATTAAAGAAAATACAAGATTTACAGTTAATGAAATTGATACACTTGTTTTCTATTTCTATGTCGGCCTCCGCATACCCATGTCTTTCCAGTGCTAATAGCGATCGCGGCTAAACCTAAAAAATATTGGTTTTCAGTCAGGAATGGAACAAGTACACAAACCGACGGCAATGTAAAACACAATAGAATTAACAACACGTGAAAATAGCATATGAGAAATAAAAACTGGAAGATAACTGATGACATAGCACGATAGAGAAGTAAACAAGGAAAAACTAATAAAATATATCTATCTAGTGGTATAAAATATCCGTTTCGACATGTGAACGGCTAGGGGGTAAATCCGGCATACTACACGTGTCGTGTGCAGCGGCTATTATTCAAGAATAGACTCATGGGATAGTTCTGGGTAGTTCACATGTTTACTAAGATATTTTCCCTTCCAACTACTCCGTGTGACGAGCGTGTCAACAAACAGCAAGATATATGTATAGACATGAAATAAAAAGACTACTATGAATCGGAAAGCAATCAGAAAGTGCACTTGCCTGAGGTCCTTAGTTGGAGAAACCGATAATAATATACCACTCAACGAGCCACAATCAACCAACACATGCAGAAGTCTCCGGATGCTGAAATAAATAGTACCAACATTCTCAGAATAGACAAATTAGCTAGGATTGCCTGTCCTTAAGTTCAATTCTGGATACAGGGGCAAAACGGTAATTTTGGGCAAAAACGATGTTCGTCGTTGGACCAGCTTTGTACCAAAAAATGTGCCAGAGTCAACGGTCTCTAAAGTCATCAAACTATATGTCTATTGATCCGGTTTTCTAATACGAAACCAACCGTATGTCCAGAGTTGGATTCCGGTGGGCCGTGCAAAAAATCGCCCATTGAGTGGGACTGTGGAGCCCGCAAAACGACGTACGATTCAACTATCTCAGAATTGGACCAAACTTGGCATACAGGACCAAAAAAAAAATATGGTCCTGATGGCGCAAGTTTCGTCTCGATCTGACGAGCGTGCACAAAGTAATTGGAGAATTTGCAAAGTGCACGATACGGTGAATTTCGACGGATACGCATCAAATTCGTCGCGCACACGCGACCAATTTGAATTCCGTCAAAGTCCACACGACCACGTAGCCGTTACACAGCTTTCGATGCATTCGGTTCGCGACCATGTCGCCCGGAATGGCGGGACGCACGTCGTGTCGAATAATTTTTCCTAGATTTTCTGTTTTGAAAACTATTTATTTCGCAAACTTGGGATCTAGTTTTCTCAACATATAATCGATCAAATAGAAATCTACAAAAAGGTTTGCGGAGCTCTATAGGTTATCTAGGACTATTTTGAATTAGATCTTCTAAATAATTACTAGAGTGTCCAGGAATCAACCTCAAACATAGGTACTTGGAACAGTTATCAGTCCTGTTTCGACATGATTTTTCTTTGACTTTGCATCGATATTCTGGATTGATAGCTCAACCATATTCGAAACTATTTGAAGGATCGTGTAGGGGGTTATATAGGCTACGCGTAGGCTTTCGTAGATCGTAAAAAGACGAAACGACGAGTGGGATAAGGGAAAAAGAATGGGGTTACCTGGCCTGTTCTGCTGCATGTGAAACCTGTGCTTGTGCGCGCAGGCCACGTGTGCGCCTACTGTTCGCTGGCCTGTCGACCACTGCGGCAGTGGCGTCGCGGCCGAGGGGGCACGCGAGAGGCTGGGGTGTCGGCTAGGGTTGCGTTCGCAGTAGGTTTAGGGTTTGGAAAACTCCTTATACCATGCGGCGTATAACAGGGGCTCGGGTTCGGAAAACTTGGGTTGTTAGTTTCCGCTGCTACAGTACGGGGAAGGAAAACTCACTGTGTTGGCCTGGACGAGAACTGGGCTGGGCCTCACAGTTGTCTCATACCTATATAATATTATTTCTATGTATTCAAAATATACATAAATACACGTATATATATATATTTATACACACATATACTATATTTATATATAATAAAAAAAAAAAAAAACATATATATTTATATATAATTACACATATACACGTATACCATATATATATATACATACTCACGCACAACTATACACATACATCTTATATTATCTTATACACAAACCAAATACGTTTTTGTATTTATATATATACAATCTCATATATAACATTTATATATACATACATTCACATATAAATTATATATTTACATAACAAATATATTATTTATAAATATAGTTACAAATCAATATATGTATATCCACATTCACACGTATATAATTACTTAACTCTATATATATTATTACGTTTATCTGACCAAAATAATGTAACCAATGAAATAATAGTAAAATAATAATATTGAATAACAATCCTAATAAAATAATACTAATAATAATAACCAAATTTAATAAACCAATAATGGGTGTACATACAACTATATATACAGCTTAATAATCCAAAACGTACAAGGACACAATATATACAATTACCATTGAATATAAACTAATAACGGTATTTAATATTTAATTAAAAATACTTAGAAAATATTCATAGCATAATTAAAACGGGATTCGACACCATCATACCAAGATACATCAACACGAATGTCATAGGACGTCCGCATGACTACATGGGCTTCGGCTCAATTCGGTTCTGTTTGACTAGTTTGGTACAACCGGGTCTCCTAAACGTCAAACAACAATAATAATTATTAATTAAATTATTCATAATGGTCATGTCATAACTTGTCCTGGTTTTCTTAGTTAGGACATCAGTATGGCTCGGCCTTCCCTACCATGATTAAACACTAGTCAAGGCACGCCACTGAGCTATCCGTGCCATGATTTCTAGTCACCTTGTACTCCAAATCTCAACTATGGCTAAAATCATACCGTAATAATTAACTATTTAATTATTTATAAACTTCTAAAATCTCTATTTAAATCAAATAATTAATAAAAAATATTTTAAAAATTTTCGGGAAGGTAGGCTACAAATGGTGTATTGCCCGTCGGGGTCCGTACCGTTGTATGGTAGGCCCAAAGGCATTCGCCGAGCTTTTCGTTCCAGTCACATTTGTTGGATGACACGACCTTTTTGAGTAGACTGACAATAGTCTTGTTAAACGCCTCGGCCAATCCGTTTGCTGTCGGATTGTAGGCGGTCGATGCCACGTTCTGAATACGATTCTTGTCATAGAATCTGCTGAAAATATGGCTGATAAACTGTGGACCGTTATCATGGATAATCCTACGGGGTACCCCGAAACGGTAGATGATATGATGCTTGATGAAGCTAATCACCCTAGAGCTTTTCACTTCCGCCAGTGGAACTGCTTTGCCCATTTGGAGAAGTAGTCAGTGTTAGCTAGGATGAAGCGGTGTCCCCTCGATGAAGGAGGGGTGATAGGTCCCACAATGTCCATGCCCCAAGCTTCGAAGGGCCAGGAGGTGACCGTAGGATGTAGTGGATCCGACGGTGTATGGATGAAGTCGGCGTGGAGCTAGCACGCATGGCACTTTTTGGCATAGTCGGCAGCATCGGCTGCCATGGTTGGCCAGTAGTAACCCATGCGTCGCAGTCGATCCTGCAACTTAGGGCCAGGTTGATGAGCCCCGCAAGCTCCATCATGAGCTTCTCGAAGGGCTTCGGCTGCTTTCGTTGGACAGGCATCGAAGGAGAAGTCTATAGTAGGAGCGTCGGTACAGCATCTAATAGCTGTATCGTAATAGAATCGAAGGGAACACCTACTAATAGAATCGAAGGAACACCTACTGACTGAGACGGCTTCTTTCGGATCTTCTGAGAGAATTCCGTAGACAGCAAAGTCGATAAACGGGAACCTCCAGTCTCGGACATTAATACCAGCACTGTTGACATGGTATGGGTCATTTGTGAGCATAGGTTATTTTAGGACAGACCAAGTCTCGACCAACTACCGTGACGTAGTACTGAGTTCCGAGGGGTGCTGCCAATGAGGCTGCGAGGCCAGCCAGAGCGTCAGCCTCCAGGTTTTGTAATCGAGGTACGTGTTCTATGAGAACTCGGTGAAGGTTGAAATAATGTTCAATGCAACTTCATAGTAAGGAACCAGATCTTTATGGCGAACTTCGTATTGCACTCTAATCTGATTAACGATGAGTTTTGAGTCACCATAGGCTTCCAGATGATCTACCCCCAGCTGTGTGCCAGCTGGAGTCCCATGATGAGAGCGTTGTACTTGGCAATATTGTTGGAGCACGGCTTCGAAAGGAAGTAAGCACGCTGGATGATCAGCTGATCGGGGGAGACTAAGACTACCCCCACTCCGACGATGATTTGGCCTTTGGCGCCTGTTCTTGAAGCACTATCAAAAAACATCCGCCAGACGGAGCTTTCTTCGGTGACGTTTGATTCTTGGACCTCATCCAGGATGTCTTCATAGAGTCTGGAGGACTCTGGGATGGGGTGTGCAGCTAAAAAGTCGGTCAGAGCTTAACCCTTGACGGCTTTTTGTGGGATGAATACCATGTTGTACGGCGTCAACAGGATTGCCCATATAGCTAGCCGGGAGGTTAATGATCCTGGCTTCGTCATGAGAACCCTCAGCGGATTGACTCGGGAGATGACATGAATTGTCTGGCACGAGACATAATGGCAACTCTTCTGGATGGCGAACACCAAAGCTAGACACTCCTTTTCAACGGGGTTGTACCGGTGTTCGGCCCCGATCAGTGTCCTACTGAGGTAGTAGATAGCTTGCTCGTAGCCTGCATCGCTGTTCTGAGCCAGCAGAGCGCCGAGGGAATGATCTATAGCACGGACGTAGAGGAGAAATGGTTGCCTGCGACGGATGCCATCAGGACTGGCGGGCTCGTCAAGTAAGCCTTGATATCATCGAAAGCTTTCTGGCATTCTTTTGTCCAGACGTAGTAGACTCCCTTCTTCATGAGCTAGGTGAAGGGTTGACACTTTCCGAAAAGGTTTGCTATAAACCTTCGGATGTATGCCAGACGCCCCTGCAGGCCTCAATGTTCTCGGAGGTTCTTCGGAGGGTCCATGTCAAGGATGGCCTTGGTCTTCTCGGGATCGACATGAATGCATTTCGCCATGATAATGAAGCCCAAGAACTTTCCGCTAGAAACCCTAAAGAAGAATTTAGCGGGGTTCATCTTGAGTTGATGCGCTCGTATGAGATCGAAGACTGTCTTTAGGTCTTGTAGGTGATTACCTTTGAGACGACTCTTGACAGTGATATCATCAACATAGTATTTGACTATTTTGCAAAGATGTTGACGGAAGATGGCACTCATAGCTCGTTGGTATATAGCACCAGCGTTCTTCAAGTCGAAGGGCATCACTGTGTAGCAGAAAACCCCTTTCGGCATCCTAAATGACGTGTGCTTTCCGTCATCGAGGGACATTTGATTTGGTTGTAGCCCGAATACCCATCCATAAAAGATATACGTTCGAAGCCGCATGTATTGTCGATCAATACATCGGTGATCGGAAGCAAGAATTCATCTTTTGGGCAAGCAGCATTGAGATCTCTGAAGTCGATGGAGACTCGTATCTTTCCATTCTTTTTAGTGACAGGGACGACATTGGCCACCCAATCTGGGTATTGTTCTTTACGGATAAACTCGCTGGTCAGGAGTTTGTCTACCTCTTGATCGATAGCGTTCATGATGTCAGGACAAAAACGTCGCTGATGTTGCTTTACAGGCTTAGCATCAGGCAAGATGTTAAGTCTGTGCATCGCGATCTGGGGATCAAGTCCCGACATATCTTCGTAGCTCCAGGCGAAGACGTCGATATATTCTTTAGCCAGTTGGATTAAAGATTTCCGGTCTGGTCCCTTTAGACTCTTGTTTATGAAGATGGGTTTGGAAGAAGATCCATCCTCGAGGTCGATCTGCTCGACTTCGTCTTCGGTAGGGGGTTCGCGTAATTCAAAACGAGACTCCCACTGTGCTCCTAGGCGTTGAGCCTAAGGTTCTTCCTCAAAGAATTCCGGCGTTTGGTCTTCGCCTTCATCTTCTTGATATTGTGCAGATGCCATGTTGACTGATAGCACCTTCTTGAAGACTGAGCTGATACTGGTATCGGAATCCTAGGTTGATGCTTCGGACGAATGAGAATGTTCTACTTCTTCTGCCTCCGAACTCTCTGGAGTTGCCGGTGGCGTGAATAGCCCACCCCCCGTCGAGTTTGATGATAATAGTCCTGTGGCTTTCCTTTAGGTATTGGGAGCCGGAGAGGAAGACGTCGACCCTTGCCGTAGTTCAGCCCTTTGTTGCTTTTAGATCGTAACCCATCTTTTGGATGAGGTACTTTGTCTTGTCCGTGTACCGATAGACTTGTATTCTGCCGGTATCGGGTTCTTACTCGAGTGGCGGGAGGTCTTGATGACGCTCGACTTTGCTGAAGATGTTGGATTCTTCGTCTTGATTCCGCATGGGGACTACGAAACAGACCCCTTGGTACGGGACTACTCGATTTACATGATTGACGGTCGTTATTTGTGTTTGCAACAACCGTAGAGCGTTATCTAATATATACATGGCATTCCAATGTGGAAGACTAGAATAATTAAAAGACACTCTATTATTGATGAAACACGAGATTTTGTCCTGCGGAATTACATTGTCCAGAGAGGGTGCATCTACATCAGCAGATATATACTCCCCTAGCTCTTCATCTGTGAGTACTGGGGATGGATCGGGAAAGTCCATCGCAGCTTTGACCTTAGAGTCCGAGAGGGCTATATGGGCCTTCTCCGGCAGCTTGGATGTGACGGATGATTGCGGAGGCTTGCCTTTAAGACGCACTTTCAGAGGTGCCTCAACTGCGACTTCAGTGATTAGTGCCTTCTCCTGTAGTTTTGCCACAAGGGGAGCCGATGTTTAAGGTGGCTTTCCCTTGAACCGTATCTTCAAGGGAGCTTCAGTAGGTGTTCTACCTAGAGAAGTTGGTACTTTTCCAGGTAGCTTAATGGTCATGGGAGGCAGCGTCTGAGGCATTTTCCCTTTGAGTCAACTTTTCAAAGGAGCATCGGGAATCACCTCTGGCTCCATGTCCTGCTCTACTGCCGTTTCTGCTTCATCGTCAACATCATTGGCTTCTCCTTCGTCGGGCAACTTGTACAGGGTAGAATCAGTGAAGTAGGCTTCGACCCCCTTGAAAGGGTTAATGTTCGCGAACTCTGTCTGGATAATGTCGTTCGTGGATACGTACTTCATACATTAGTGGAGTGTAGATGGCACCACCATGTACTCGTGCAGCTACGGACGGCCCAGTAGGAGGTTGTAGTTGACGTCAGCGTCCACGACATAGTAAGTCACCTCGGATCAGAGGTTACCAATATGAAACTTTAGCCGTATTTTGCCCAACGGCTCACTTTTGCTAGCATTGAAGCCGCTGATTGTAGTATTGGAAGGTGCCAGACGGTACATTGGGATCCCCAGTGTTGAGAGTAACGTCTTCTAGATGATACTGAGGGAAGACCCTGGATCGATCTGAATCTGCTTCACCTTGAGGAACCGACATACCCTGTATAATACAGTGGCCTGTTGTGTCGGTTGTGCTTGAGCAGCATATCTTGTTGGGTAAAAGTTATGTTGGGGATAACTTTATCCGCATAATGGCAGTGCGCACATGTGGTCGGGGTATCCTCAGGCTGCTTGACCTGACTGATGAAGGATTCAGCATCCTTCAGGGCTTCACAGAGAGCTTCACGGGTGTCCTTGGAGAGACGGAGAAGCTCAAACAGAGACATGCGAGAAGGAGTACCGACAAGTTGTGCCAGTATGTCGAAGTTGTGGGGCTTGGCTAGCCCCGAAGCATTCTTCTTTCGCAAAGGCTTGTCGAAACGGGCCTCTACATGCTTCTGTTTATTGGCCGCTAGAGGCTTTGATGGACATCCTTCTTCGGCAGCAGGGGCAGTGCACGGAGGCACCACCTCAACGGCAGCTTCATCGGGTTGGACGTTCTGCTGCGAACTGGTTTGTACAGGGAGAGCCTCTTCCGCGGAGGAAGAGACCATGCGGCAAGACTTGATCTTCCTGCCCTTGGTTTTGGAGGCAGAGTGTACCTCCGGTTGAGTAACCTCGGAGACGAGATCGGGGTGAACCCATAAGATCTTTTCCCGAGATGTGGTGAGTGGGATGAGTCCACTCACGTTGTCACGAGTAGGTGGTAGATTGACCACCTCCATTGTCGCCTTTGGGATAGGGACGACGCCATCTTATGTTGTAGTTGGCGGTAAGGTGCCAAATTGGAGTGACACCAGGTTGGCCGAGACCGTTTTCTCCTCGTAGTCGACGGAGATGACATCCGTATTGATCATGCGCTGGATGTAGTTCTTGAGGACATAGCATTCCTTAGTTGGATGTCCGACAAACCGATGGTAGTGACAGTACCTCGGATTGTCCACTCTTCCAACCTCGTCGGGACGCTTCGGGTCCGGCAACTTGATCTTGTCACCCTGCTTCAATATCTCGAAGAGTTGTACGGTGTCTTCATCGTTGAAAGAATAAATCTCCTTTGGCCTTGGTGCAAGTGGAGGCTTCTGAGTAGGTGCTGATGTACCTTTGGAGGCGTTGACAGTCAATGCATGCTTTTCCTTCGTCTCTCGTCCAGGGTTGTTGGCTGCGGGCCGTTTTCCTTTGTCCTCAAAGACAGGGAAACTTACTCCCAGAAGACTAGTATTGGACGCCTTCTTTTCTGCTGCTTTGGCCTCGATGATCAAGGAACTCCAGTCGGAAGGAGGAGTGGAGTTAAGCCAGAGTTTGATCGCAGGCAGCATGTTCATGTTGCAGGAGGAGAGGAGTGCATGTTCTGGCATACCCGGGGGCAGTCTGAAGCAGGCTTGTCGGAACCGTTCGATGAATGCTCGAACTGTTTCCTTCTCCAACGTATCTCTATATGGGACGCCATTGTCATGTCCATCCCTCCGTCATAGAAACGATCGAGGAAGAGACGTGTCAAGTCATCAAAGGAAGATATAGAGTTGTCGGGGAGACTGTAGTACCAGTCGTAAGCCACTCCTTTTAATGTCCCGACAAATATGCTGGTGAGTAGTGCATCTTCCTTCGGGAGATGTCCCGTTTGAGACTGGAAGTAAGTCAGATAGCGGCATGGAGAGTCATTCCCATCGTATGGCGTCAATGTTTGTGGTTTATATTTGGGAGGATAAACCACTTTGTTCCATTCGAGGGGGTATGGTTGTGGGATCCCCATCTTCTGGCGCTCCTCTTGTCTGTTCTTGGACTCAAAGCGCTCACGCAAGTCCCTGATCATCTCAACCACGTCTTTCATGGAGCTGGAAGTCGGGGAAGGTGGTACAGCCAGGAGTTGAGCATTTGATGACTCCGGCGTCCGTGGTGCTTCGCGGCGATCTGTATCCAAGGATACTCGTTGAAGGGATACACTTGATTCTAGGGGTGAGTATTCGGTTTATTCGGTTTCAACCGAACCGAATAACCGAAAACCGAATTCGACCGAAACCGAATAAGCAAAACCGAAACCGAACCGAATTGGTCAATAACCGAACCGAACCGAATTAAATCGGTTCGGTTTTTGGTTTATTCGGTTTATTCAGTTTTTTTGGTTTATTTGTGTTTTTTTTTGTTAATATATATAATAACTAAATATACCTATATATATTTATTACATACATATAGTATATACCTCTATATATATATATATATATATATATATATATATATATAAACTAAAATTTCTTATTCGGTTTTTGGTTTTGGACCGAAACCGAAACCCAAAATCGAAATCGAAACCGAATAAGAAAATTTAGTATTTTCAAAACCGAAACCGAACCGATTTTTTTCAAAACCGAACCGAATCTCTTATTCGGTTCGGTTCGGTTCGATTTTCGGTTCAAAACCGAATAATTCTCACCCCTACTTGATTCTCCATTAGCCCCTGGGTCAGGGCCGGTAGAAGGTGCTCTGGCCAAGACGGCCTGTATCTCAAACACTGCTTGAGTCAGTGTTTACATGGAGGCAGAAAGGATTTTGAGTCCTCCCTCCAAGGTATCCATGCGATGGACGAGGTCTACTGGCGGCACATCTGACTCGGTATCACCCGTTCCCGTCATGTACACCGTCATGACGCGATTGGAAGTGGATGGATCGGTTGAGGCTTCGCTTTCGGCCTCGCTCTCTTGTAGAAGAGGAACTTCCCCCTGAGCTTCGTCTTGGCTACCCCCAGCTATGTTCTGAAGAACACCTTCGTCTTCGGAAGAATTATCAGCAAGGGTCTGGCTACCCCCAGCTTTGTCTTGGAGGACTTCTTCGTCTTTGGGACGCAGATCCTCAGGGGCTTGACTACCCCCAGCTATGTCCGAGAGGCTGACTTCGTCTCCAGGATGAAGATCTACAGGGGCTTGACTTCCTCCAGCTAGGCTCTGGAGGACGTCTTCATCTTCAGAAGAAGGATCAATAAGGGCTTGACTACCCCCAGTTTCCCCTAAGATCTTCTTTCTCCCCCGAGTGCCTTCAAACACTCCAGAGGACGGACTGTTGTCTTGGTTTTCCTCGGCTGGTTCTTGAATGAGGACGAGACCGAGGAGTTGCCAGTCACCTTTCGGATTGACGAGGAGTTAGAGATTACGTTGCAAGAAGCAACCTTTAGTTCTGGCTCCTCTTTAATTGACACCTTCTTTCCGAGACGACGTTAGAGGGGTGTTAATGATTGCAGCCGCTAGAACACCTACTGCCTTGGTGGTGGGACTGCTGTTTTGCAACAACAGTTGATGGTGACTACAGCACAGGTGTGCCTTGCGAGGGGCGCATTGTGCTTATCAGTCGACTCTCCTAATCGGCGCTTATGACTGATCACATTACGCAAATCATTGGAGAAGAGTGCCACCTTCGTACTTCCATAAGGCGTATGGCAAGGCCAAGCGCCGAGGTGGTCAGGTGAATGTGCGTCTCCTGAACTAACGCAGAAGATGCACTCAGATCAGTAGTGGGAGCACAACATTTACAGAGACTTGAACCAGCCACAGACGCACATCCTATGTAGGTGCTGGAGTTCAAGACCACAGAGTTTGTCTTGCTCGACTTGGTTGCGAACGCAACAGATATGCCCAAGTGAGACAAGAACTTTGAAGATCGGCTCATTTCTGGCGCAGAAGCACCCGAGTCGACCTTATACAGATTACAATCAGCAGCGTGCATGATCGTGAGCGCATGCTTCTGGTTTGCCGTTGGCATAGCATGTTTGAGGCGCATGGCCCGTGCCGCCTTGGACTTCTTTGTACCAGCCCGCTGGGGCGCATAGTACTCAGAGTCCAAATTCTTCTCTCCACGATAGCGAGTGAGTCTGTCAAAGACAGAGACCTTCTGTGGCGCATCAGAGTTACTGCACAGGGTGTTAGATGTGCCCTTGCTTCGTCGGCACATCTTCTTTGTCTGAGAAGGAGATGGCTGGGGAATGTGGTCAGCACCACGCTTTCCTAAAAGATGCACTGCACCAGTGGGCGCATCCTGGCTGCTGATGACGTCAGCGAGAAGGGTACACTACATCGACGCCTCCCCTTCAATGGTGGTACCAGGGGCCTCGACCTTGCGCACCCAGACTTGGCGAGTCTTCTTCGGCTTTGGCAGCCGCTTCGAAGGACTTGCGTTACGTTTAGAGATGAACTCCTCATATGCCTGTTGATTGAGGCGTACGACCAGCATCTTGTGGGAGGATCCTACCTTCACATCGTCGAATTGTGACACAGCTTTCTCGGTAGAGGAGAAAGAGTTCCCTAACAGAGTCGCCAGCTTGTTTGCCATTAAAATCTTTTTATTGTAATTTCAATTACAAACAGAACAGTGTTACAATGTAGGACTTAGATGTAGTCCTAGAAGAATACTTTTGTTTATCTGGGTCCCTGTGTCGATGGAGCGAGTGGTAATACGTTGACTCCGTTGACGATCTAACGACGGTTCTCGATTCTCTGAAGGTCTGAGTTGCTCTGGGTGCTGGAGCTTGCAGAGAGGAAGAAGACGTTGAGTGTCTGTATCTGCCTCTCTCACTGCGCATGTAGGTCTCTGTCTGTAGGTGTATATGTCTCTCTCTGTGTGTCTGTAAGAAGGAGATGATCCCTCTATTTATAGCTTGCAGGCTGGCTGCTCATGCGCGTATATGTAGGATACGCCTGTACGTGGGGACGCCACGTAGTTGAAGCTGTGGGAGGTGCATGGATGATGCGCCATCATTTGTGGGTTGAATCCTTCATACTGCTTTTATGGACGGACACGTAGCAAGAGAGAGTATCTTTCTGTTGCTGAGATCTTGGGTGATTAGCAACCCTTCATAGGCTAAATCGAGTCAAAGGACACGTGGCGCATGCCTATTGCTCAAAGATCTCGGAATTGGTGGAGAGTGATCTGATAGGATGCGCCTGGAATTAGGCGCATGAGAAGACTTTGGCTCACAATCTTCAGGAGTCACGAACCAGTCTGGGCGCACGGCTTTTGAGGCACATGCGAGTCTTCATACGCATGCTAGTCTTCAGGTGCATGGCCGCTGAGGCGCATGAGAGTGGTTGGTCGGCCACGTGGGTCGTAACCGTCGGAGGAAAGTAATGATGATTCTGATGTCAACGACGCTTCGTCTTCTGAAAAAGCTGCTAACTGTCCAGTCCTCGGAGGACGTGCTGCCAACTCTATCACTTGAGAATTAATTGCTTGATGGGTGACGAGCCGAAATGGACGCATGGGTCCATGTTGATTAGGACGCATGGATCTGTGCTCTGTTGGGCGCATCCATACAGGGCGCTTTGGAACTGACGGGCGTATCTGTGCGATGTGCGGTGTCTGACCGGCGCATCCGCTTGCATGGCGCATCTTTATTGGTCTGACTTTTGTGTTCTTTAAGTGATTTAAATAGCCGTTTTGACTTGGCTGAATTCGAAGCGTCAAGTTCAT
Source organism: Iris pallida (assembly GCA_029216955.1). NCBI lineage: Eukaryota > Viridiplantae > Streptophyta > Magnoliopsida > Asparagales > Iridaceae > Iris > Iris pallida. Next base: position 15,075 of record JANAVB010038696.1, on the reverse strand, counting down.
TACCATTAATACAAATTTATTGCACAGTATTCGGAGAGCCCGCCACTTGGCGCATGGGTTTGATTTGCCCGGCCTATAAATAGTGGCAAGGAGAGAGTTTGCTTCTCGTTCTCTCACGTCCTCCCGAAATGAACATGTTTGCTCGAGCACATTCAGTTGACGAAATGTTACCGAGGGTGAAGATGCGACGACTTGTCTTCGTTCATGCACTTGAAGGTGACTGTTACATCCAAAAGTCGGAGTCGAGGGCTTCTGAGGCAGACGGAAGGTGTCTGTTGCATCCAAAGATCGGGATGGTCGAGTCTCATCTCCATTTTACTGGAAGAGCCGCAGATCGGAATTGTGGTGCTCCCGGCTTTGGAGGCTCTTTCTTCTGTCATAGTGGGTGTTGCCCATTCTGGTTGTGTTGAAAGCCTCCTTTTGCCACAGATCGATTACGGTGCTCTCCTCTTCCTTGGGCTTTGGAGAGCTCTTCCTCCCGCTAGGGTGGGGTTGATCGCCCACCCTTGTTCTGCTCAATAAATGCTTCATTAGTCGAAGCATTTGATCGGGTCGAAGTAAGGCACATATTTTGAGACTTCATGATGCACATAACTGAGACTCTGAGGAGATGCGCCTGACTGAGGCGCTGAGGAGATGCGCCTGACTGAGACGCTGAAGAGATGCGCCTGACTGAGACACTGAAGAGATGCACCTGACTGAGAGCGCATGGCGGTTGCTGCGCCTAGCTGTAGACTTAGGGTCTTTTTCTTTGTAGAAATTCTCCTACGTAAAGCCTTTCTTTAGACATGTAATAGACTTTTATATGAAATAAAAATCCTTTTTTGCTGTCTATACTTTTGCTGTCTTGATGTGCCAAGTAATTCTTTTGAGTTGCCCGGCGCACGTAATGTTGGGCGCATAGGATTTCTGGTCCTGAAATTTCATGCTTCTACAAGAGGTTCAACCGTCGTGCGCCAAAGGAGCTAAAGCACACCCTACGCCCAAACAACACGAAGTTTTGGAAGGCTCCTTATGCTCAAAAAGACTTTTACTGTTCATGCTTCTTATTCAAAGTATTTCAAAGACTTGCGCAAGTTTTGAAAACTTTGAAGGAGATCTTATAGAAGCATGTAATTCATACGCTCCCAAAAGCAAAGTATGCGGTGCGCCATAAACAGCATACCAGAATGAGGTTGGCGCATCGAAATAAATTAGAGAAGAGACCGTAGACAGAAGTGCAGAATCAAAAATTTCTATTAAACTTGGAAATCTATCTATTACAAAGGATTTTCATTCATTGGAAATGTATATATTACAAAGGGTTTCATTCATTAGAAATCTATCTATTACAAAAGATTTTCATTACATAAAAGACCTATCCTAAGGCGCAGCACTTTTTCTATCAACTGATGGTGTAGGCGTAGTCAGCGTAGGCATGGAACTTAACTTTGTCTTCTAACATATGGATTAGTCACTGGTAGAAGACATGGGCAACGTGCGCACCACTTGACCTTGTCTTCGGCCATGTGAATCAGCCGCTGGCAGAAGGCGCAAGCAGCACCCACGTGCCGCTCTACCTTGTCTTCGTAGCACCCACGTACCGCTCTATACTGGTCGCAGCTCCCCCGACATCTCCCTACATAGCTCGACCGGCGTACGAAGAGGAACGAGTTTGGAATGGCAATAAATCCAAATCTAGTATCTTGGCCCTCGAAGACCTCCAAGATGTTGTTCAGGTTTGAACTTTCATACCAAACGCTCAAACGCATCTCAAACTCTGATGAAATTATTCGTGACGAACTTGACTTCTTTAAACGAGGAGATCCACAACCAATAGCTGACTTATGTGCCAAAGACAAGGTCCACGGCCACCCAAGGCTAAGCCGAGATTAGACATGCAGGAGGAATGCCAAGAGAAAATAAGCAAAGATTTCTCAAAAAAGCTTATATTTATAGGTAGTAGCATAGCTTTACGCCTACGCCACATGGAAATCAATCGAAGCCCCAATATTAACGTAATGAATCTCGTATTCAAGGCAATGAACCTGACTTTAATGTGATGAATTTGCTAATTATGGTAATGAACTTGCCACTTCGAGAATTGATTTCGTCAGCATCTCGAGCCCCACACCACATGCAGTAGCAGCACTTAAAGAAAAAGTTGACAAAAATTTAATACGAGCAAAGCCACTACGCCCATGGAAGTGGCGACACCCCTGGACTGGCTATGCCCTTAGAGCGGCTATGCTATTTAATGACTACGCTCTCTAAACAGTTGAACTTCACCTCCAACCAAGGTGCATTTAATGCCCTCTGACAATGAGTTCAACTTCCAAAAGGAATGCATTGGGCAGAGTGCAGGCGTGCTTCAATGATGGTAGCTCAGGAATCGAGAAGATGCCGAACAGTTGGCATGGATGTAGCCCCGCCTATGCTACTAGAAGCCAAGGCACTTCAAAAATTGAGTTGACAACCCACATCATTGCAATGCCACATAGAGTCTCGCCCATGCCAAAGTACTGCATCAAGCCAAGTTTTGGCGTAGGGTCATCCCTACGCCTCCAAAATACTTTGTTTCTATAACAGGAGTCTTCACATGCCAAACCATGGCATAGGAAGCTCCTCTGCTCCAACAGAATAAGATCTATGGACAATGCACATGCGCTACATGTTATTGACCCATTCATGCTCGCAAATGGGTGCTAACCATCCAGGATCTCAGCAACAAGTGAATTCCAACAAACGCTACATGGCGGCTCATCCGTAGCCCAGAGAGCAGTTGTAGCAGATTTACTCCCATAATCACATGCAGCACTCAAGTGCCCAATATATTGTGCGCATTGTGTCCCTACGCACACGCGTGGATCATTCCACAGATCGACTATAGATAGAAGGATCATTCCTTCATTCGAACACACAGTGCATCGTCTACACTTCAGAGAGCCGAATTTCATCCTCCTTGTAAATCAAACAGGAAGACTTGCAATTTTTTCTCGATCGTCATCGGATCGTCAATGGAGAAAAAGAAGAAATGTTCAATCTCCATCGTCACAAAGTTCCCAGAAAAATAAAATATAGGATTCCATCGAGATCCAGGATTGTACTTGTTCTGTTTGTTAATATATAAAAGTTTATTTCACACTTTTTAATGGCAAACAAATAGGATCCATGAAAAGCCATGGCAATATTTGTTTACTGAATATAGTATGGGATCCAAGAAAGTTCTAACGGGAAAGGCTGAGTATAATACTTGCTGGTGACTCTTCACAATACAGTGTACCATTGAAGCTATTAGTGCCATTTGGTGAGATGTGTTGGACGTTTGGGGATGAGGGAGGCACGAAACATGGTCATCATTCTTTTGAGGAACTTCTTTACTAGCATCAAAGCAGCTATCTTTATGATTCTTTAATAATATGCCATGTTGATAGCAAGTTAGGGCCATTTACTATAGCAACTTTAGCTGACATGTGGAGCACAGATACGAGGCTGGACATTGCTGAGGAAGATACTAATGGTGATGATGTTGTCATGAATTCTCCATGTTGTTTGGGAATTGGAGAGAGAAAATAGGATCCAGGTATATTTGCAACCTACAGCAGTACCAAGTATTACTAGGTTGCAGAATCAAGCTTCAGTTTCAGTTCTATTCCCAGAGTATCAGTGCTAGCATTATCCCAGTTGCCATAGCTTAGTATCAATGTTACCTTCTAGCATTAGTTAGTCAGTTAGTGCAGGAAAGCGAGGGAAGCAGTTTATATGTTGGTACAATCGAAGACATGGGATGAAAACTCTTCTACTTAGGTTCCTTATGAGCAATTCTCCAAGATTACTCATACTTTGACCTTAAGACAAGGTCAAAATAAGGGGAGAAGAATGTTAAGGACCTATCAATAAATATTAGGTCACTGCCAGTTATCAGTGACCATCAGTGAAGGTTGCACTAGCTTATACAATTCCAGGTCAGTTTCTGTCTTTCCATGTTAGCTTTTGCCTACCAATCAACAACTACTGCCAGCTCTGTTAGCCAGCTCATCCAGCCATTAGCTAGCTGCCAAGCTTAGTTAGGCCTAATAACTGAATTAGTGATTGTAACTTCCTACTATATAAGGGAATAGAAGGGATGAGTCCAGTATCGAAGAACAGAAGTTTTATTTCTTGCTTTCCAAGTTTTTTTCCTTATAAATTCAATTCCTTGTACATCCTTTCTAGTTTACATCAATAAAGAAAACCCTAGTTACAATTCCCCACTATGAGTCTTCTTCTTCCTAACTTTTGTTAAATTTTACTCTGCTTCAATGGCGAGCTACTCCAGAGCTGCAGCAATGGTGAACCCGTTAGGACAGGTTCCTAATACAGGGCTGTGATTTCAAAAGTTCAACATATCAGCGGAAGTTACGAGCTTCTAGGAATCATAAATAAAGCCTGCAAACTCTTCATAAGGATATGAGTATAAAAATGTATAGGCAAATAACGTGTTGAGGGTGAGATATAACATTCAAATGATGGAAGACCTAAAATATAATATATATTTTTCCTTATTGGGGGGTTGATTTTTCTTTAAATTAATGTACGTCCTAAAATATAAAGGAGGCAGCATCATGTATTTGCAAGCATCATGTAGATGCAAGTATCCCAAAGATACTAATGGAGATATCTTGAAGCATGTCTTTACATATTGTACCTTTTTTTCTTCGATGTTCCCACTGGATTTTTTTTCGAAAAGTTTTTAACGAGGCAATGTAAGTTGCACCCACTTAGATTCCTGAAGAATCATATTTCTGAAAAATAATTTATTGTACTGTTTTCTTTTACTTTAAAATTTTTTCAAAGATGGATTTTTTTTTCCATAGAAAAGTTTTTATGAGGCAATAATTAAAGTGGCTATCCAAGTAAAAGTGTTATGATTTGGATAAAACCAAATATGGACACTTATTCATATCCACAACTACCTCTATGTTATTCCCTCTTATATATTATTACTGAGAATAATTCCAGTACAAGAAGATTCGGCTACCAAAACTCTTCTCTTTCTTTCACTTTAACAACAATTGTTTTTCTAATAATTGTTTTTACGCACGTGCAATGCACGTGCACGTTACCAGTATATGTATGGATCAAAAATGAGACGTCTAAGCCTTAAGTATATTATGCATTAATAATAATAAAAATTCAAAGTCTTTATCCAAATATATAGCTTATATTTTCCATGCAATTATTTTCTCCCAAAAAATATCATTTCTTATTTTTCTTGTAAAATGGTGGAAAATAAATCCTGCCCAACTCATAGGAATATATCATTTTTCATGAAATAACTATTTTTCATGGGAAATAATGACAATCAAACACCAAATTAAGTTTTTCATAAGAAATTTAAATTTTTTTCATGAAAAATAACTATTTTTCGTGGAAAATAATGGCAATCAAACACACAAATAAAGTTCTCCATAAGAAATTTTTAATTTTTCCTAGTAAAATAATTCAGCAGAATTCATTTTTTCCCACATATTTTCTACATTGCAGTCAAAAGCACCCTTAAATTATATTTAGATAAGTACATGGTATTATCAAGCTAAACACGTATCCAAAATTATAAAATATATGTATAACAAATCCTAATTAAAATATATTTGGATAGTATTTCAAATATTTTAATATATTTAAATTTTTATCTAATTTTTAAAAATATCATAGTTTTATTTTATTTTTAAATATCGTAGAATTTTTTTTTGTATGTGCAACCAGGGTCAGGCCTAGAAGTTGGGTTGCCCTATCCGAAACTAATTGTAGTTGCCCATTGACCGTTATTGTTGGTCGATCTTAAGGTGTCATCCGCGACCCGACCTCATGTAGGGTCAAGTTGAGCATGGGAGTTGCCCTAGCAGAGAGAGGTTGCCTAAATCCGAAGTCTTGTCAGACTTATCCCTGGGCCGACCCTGCATGCAACACACGTGAAACATAACTAATCTTCAACTATATAAGGGGGCTTCAAAACGACTGAAGATTTAGCCATCTAAGCCGTATTTATATCATAGACCATTTTATTTTTAAAAGTTGCGGAAAATAAAAATTAACTTCCTCATCCACCATTTCTAAAAAAAATTATGGATAAAACTAACTTTTTCTATTTTAGTCTGCATAAATATCTATTTAAAAATTAAATTTAAAACTGTTTAAAAAACTAAATTTAAAGGAAAATAATATCAGAAAATATTTAAATTGTTTAACAAATATTAATTCAAATATATTTGAACTATTTGAACTATTTTTTCAACAATATCATAAAAAATATATATCCATAACAAATTTTAGTTAAAATATAAATTTATATACAATAAATTTAAATTTAAATTTAAATATTTAAATTATTTTTTGAGAAGATTAAAAAAATGTTGATTTAACATGTAATGCATGTGCATCTTCTACAATATATAACTACTCTTAGCTTAAGTAGCCAGAATGGAAGTCTCTCTCTCCATATGTTGTGGGTTATTGTCGTGGGAAAATCATTTTATTTTCAATGTGGTAGGCTTGTGGGAGAAATGAATGGCTCTGTCTTTGAACTGGCTAGGTGGGGACTTTTGGACCGGATTTGTAGGCTTTAGACTGGATTGATCGTCGTTTGATCGGGTTGTTGTTATATTATATGAAAAATTAAATAAATATGGGCCCAACCAACGATTGATTGGGCTTGAGTTCAGTCCAAGTGTAAATTTATTCAACATAGATTCCTCCTTTTTCTTAACAGAATATTGTGTAGTGTGCTCGGAACAAACTAATGAAGATGCAAATTGTATAATTCTCAAATCTATAAAATATATAGCATAGAAATTTCAATGCCACGAAGCTAAACAAAATCAGCTAAATGCTAAATATGTGGATATAAGTAGAGAAAGTTGTAATGGATTAGTGAAAGGGCCAGCAGGCCAGTTACCAAATCGTAAATGTCAAGTTCGCTAGTCGATGAAATATAGTTAAACTTTTGTTGTTTCTGAATTGTGAGTAAGAAAAAAGTTATTACTTTGAATCTAAATATTTTGTGGCCTGCACGAAGTTAGTCATTCCATCCCGTGGGGACAAATCTATAATATAGCACAGTGGGTTTTTGGTCCGACCCATGTGCTTTAGTTCAACGATGATGAAATGACTAAATTGTCCCTCCTCTCTATAAGAGAGGAGGAGGTCCCATGTTGGGTGCGGAGCAACCGGTTGTTCCAACGGCACCCCCCGCCTCCAGCTCCTCTTGCAGCACCCCTCCCTCCGTCGCCTCCGCTCCATCCTCGCCCACGCCGTCGTCGCCGGCCTCCTCCGCAATCCCTTCGTCGCAAGTAGCCTCCTCCACCGCGCCGCCGACGCCGATCCTTCCTTCGCCGTCTCCCTCGTCTCCGTCATGACCAACCCCAACCCTTTCTCCTTCAACACCGCCATCGCCATCTCCGCCGACCCACTCTCCATCTACTCCCAAATGCTCCGTCGCCGCGTCCCTCCCGACTCCCATACCTTCTCTTCCTTGCTCAACACCACCACCGCCGCCGCCGCCACCAGGTCGCTCCATGCACACGCGCTCCTCCTTGGATTCCGGTATGATCCCTTCGTGCAGACCGTCCTGCTCATTGCCTACTCCCGACGCGGCTCCGCCGACCACATCCTGCGGGTGTTCGACGGAATGCCGCACAGGGACGTCGTCTCCTGGACCGTCGTCGTCTCGGGCCTCGCCGCCTCCAGGTCGTTCCACGCACACGTTCTCCTTCTCGAACGTACGTCTTTGCCTCCATGAGGCCCCACGCCGCCCCGAACGCTGCCACCGTGGCCTTTGTCGTGTCCGCCTCCGCCGGGCTCGGGTCCCTGGCGCTGGCGCGGTGTCTGCACGGCTACGTCGAGAAGTCCGAATTTGAAGGCCGCGTCTCCGTCCGGAACTCCCTGGCGCTGGCCCGGTGCCTGCACGCCTACGTCGAGAAGGCCGGTTCGTGTCCGTGCCATTATGGCACGGGTTATCCACTAGTATTCTATAACATAGACTTGAATCTATTCTTCTTCTTTTCCTTTTCCTTTCGACCATAGTGACAAATTTTAAAAACAAATAAAATATTATTTTAAGGAATAAATAAGAATAATATTTAAAAAATCTCTGTAAAAATGCCCAATTTTTCCTTCACCGTCCATGTTTGTGTCCAAAATGCATGAGCATTGGAGTATCTAAGGGTATGAAAAAGGTACCATTTTTCATTTTTGGTCAATACTGAAAGTACTAAACAAAGTGTTAGTGGCTGTTACCATTTTTTATACTTCTGCGCATAGTCAAGATTATAATTTTTTTGTTACAATCCTGGACTGCTAAAAACTATCAAAATTTTGATAGTCCTGGATATAAACTGAACTTTCAAAATTTTGACAGTTGTCATATAAGAATGTCAAACTTTTGACAGTACAGGGCTGCAAAATAGAAAAAATTACTGATACTTTGTTTAGTGCTCTTAGTATTTACCTTATTTTTAAGGCGTAGCTCAAACACAAGAAATATTTGCTATCCTTACCAACCCTCGTCTACACTGACTTACTTATTGATAAATGATAAATAAATAAAAAATCTTAAAGACAAATCTTGAGGGGAAAAAAAAAGAACAAAACAATAAAAAATTGTAAGCCACTATGTGTCGTCATATCATTGGGAACAGATCAAGACATTATATCATTGTGTTACAGATCAAGGCTTATAAACATAAATTTTTAAATTCGAACATGTAAATCGACATAGGATCCTGATCATATAATTAGTCACTATAAATCATAAAATCATACCGGAATCCATCGTTTATTTTGATGTGAAATTCTCCCTTCTCTCTTGGCCTATTTTATAAGTTGTGTTTCTTGAGATAATCCAAAAGATGGAATTTGGGTTTATATATATAGGCAGAGAGAGGGAACGAATTTTCACATTCGTGCAACCTTTCATCAAAGGTGTAACCATTCACTAAAAGTTTGCAACCGTCCATCAAAGTTACAATGGTAGGAATCTTCTAATTTAACCAAACATTAATTATTCAGCAATTACCTAATTTAACCATGATATAAAATATGGACCACATATTAATGAAATTTTTATGAAGTTAGAGATACACAAATTTCTAACAGTCTCCCACTTGGTCCATATAACAATCATATTTATGATTTCATATAGGAGTCATAAGGCGCACATAAATGCTGAAATAAACTTTAAAAGGTTTGTCTTAATTACCTCAGTTCATTGAATTATTGATAAGAGTCATAGCGGTTCACTACAACAAATATGGCCTACAATATCATGCGAAGAACGCTATAGAAAGCCTTCTATAGCATATTCTGTCTGCTATGATTGCACACGCTATAGTATGTCCAGACATGTGAACGCTATAACATTATAGCGTTCCTGAATGCTGTAGAAGGTTTATAGCGTTCGTGTATGCTGTTGATATTTTATAGCGTTTATGAATGCTGTAAATATTTATAGCATTCTAGAACGCTGTAGATTGTTTATAGCGTTCGTGAGTGCTGAAGATTAGTTATAGCGTTTTTGAATGCTGTAGATGATTTATAGCGTTTGATGAATGGTTTGATTTATTATAGCGTTCATCATATGCTATCGTAGTAGCAGCAATTTAGACATTTTGAGTGCTATAAACCTGCTACAGAATTTCATATCCACCTGCTACAGAATTTCATATCCACCTGTTTTGTATTTCGATCAATTTCAATCGCAGACAATTTCAATCGCAACTTGCATTTCGATCAATCAAGATATAGTAAAGATTTGCCAAAATATGAAATGTTTCATTAGAACATTCAAGATGTACCAAAAGTAGTCATTAAAACATTCAAGTTGTAGAAAAAGTAGTTGTACGCCAAAATAAACCATTCCATTTACAAAGTATCTGTAGTCCAAATTAAACCATTCCATTTACAAATATTTGTAGGCCAAAAAACAGCTCGCCTCCTTTCCTCTATCAGCTATCCACAACCATCAAAAACATATACGCCAACCTACACAAAATTGAGAAGAAAACACATTATGATATAAAAAAAATAAGATAGAAATATTTCTGATACTCAAGTATGTTCAGTGGCTGGCTAAGGAGGCATGCAGTGTGTAAATGTGAAGTATCAGAAATATTTCTGCAATCTACAATGCTGCAAACTACAATCACAGGAAAACAAAATACTAGTTAGATTCCTTTCACCAGAAAGTGGTGGCTGAACTGAAGCTACTTGTATTAACATATTAATGGATCATGGAATGTAGTAGTATATGACAGATCCTGGATCAAGTGAAGACCCCATCAGCCAGAGAAATCAGCTAAAAGCCTATAGAAATACGAGTCTATTCTAGTCCGCTACTGCTAAACTCTATTTGGTTAAGATACAAGCTTTGACAATCTCAATTCTACACAGTTGTAGTAGATGACATGTAATGTAACGGGGGATTGGTCGACTTTTATTTTTCATGCCAAATCTCAACAACTAGGTAGCAGGTCGACCTACAAAAACTCAATTCCAGAACATGCACGGCTAGTCAGAAGCACGAGCAAATTGGGATTTTCGGTCTCAGCTTGATTTTTGCACAAGAATTTCTCATTTTGAAAATTAAACAGAAATCAACCACACTTCCAGCGACCGACCAAATTCATTTCTGGCACCAACATTTTCTAATAAGCAATTAGATAAATTTTCTCCAGCTTCCTCAAATTCATACAATAACAACTATCTGATACTATTTAACAACAGATAATTCTAATATAGTATGCCAAGAAGGCATAACATAAAGTAGAAAGTAGACGCTGCTATTTATTCTACTCTTTTCCAATCTTACCACCACAGTATTAATATATTTTTCTTTCTACTTCCTATAAGTAGTTACAACAGATGAAATAAATCCACAAATGACATGCTTCAAGATCAAATCCACTCGCAAAATGTGTTTGGTAACCACACCTTAGTCAAAAAGATTTTAGAAACTAATTCAATTTTTGGGTAGAAAGCAGGTGTAAGACTTCTTTCAAAGCTGTTTCTTTTGAAAAAGCAAGCAGCAATCAAAAACCATTTTGAAAAAGCAAGCAGCAATCAAAAAAACCAGACCTAAATTTAGCTTTCTATATAATACATTTATTCACAAGGAGGCTATGTGCTGTGGCAGTGTATGCAATATGCAGGGCACCCAAATTGAATGCAATGATTAAATGTTGTAAAGGCAGTGAGAGGAAGAGTATGTGAATGTGCATGGTTAATGAAATCAACTAAAGCAACAGGCTCATAAAAAGTACCTAGTCATCCAACGTCGTAATGTGTTCGGTCGGCCATGCAGTAGTACTTCCAACGATGTCTTCTATTGTGTCATTACCAAAACATGGTCAAAATAGTAGTGCTTTGGGTTGTAAAGCAATATCTACCCAAACCCGAGAGACATCTTTTCCAAGAGGTGTACCATGAACCACCGCTTTCGGATCATCTGTCACCCATCGTCCAATTGTAACGATTTCATTCGGTTCCATCCAATTTAGCAACTTACATTTTTGGTCTTTCAACCAACGACGACTACTTCCACTATGTGACTGCAACAAATAATGAAAGAATGTTATATTTGATACTAGTACCATATGAGAAAAAATAGTTTTACTTGTTACTAGTATATCTTACCTGTGGAGTAGTAGATGGAGTTTTAGAAACGATATCTGGTTCATTTGATTTTACAATCTCCACATCATCGTCAGTGTCCTCCTTGTCATTGTTCTCATTACCATCTTTATCGTTATTCACCTCATCCTTTTCCTATAGGGAATAACCATTTTTGTTAGAAAAAATCAAAGTTTTCCTCATGTCAAATTGAAGAATTCTGCTGAGAAGTAGACTTCTTACTTGACTTTTCATTAAACTATCAATCAATTGGTTTTGTTGTTGAAGTAACTTCGATATTGAGTTAATTTGCCCTTGCATTGAATCAACTTTGCTTTGGGAATTCTTGTCCTCATCGACACTCACCTCAACATCATTAGCTTGTTCTTGTTGATCACATTTCTAACGAAGGCAACGATTTCAGTGGTAATATGTGCCAAAAAATATCAAAGGAAAAATAAGAATTACTTACCTGATTTTTCATTAAAGTATTTATCAACTTTGCCTGGTCTTCAACTAACGTTGACATTGAGACCATTTTTTCCTGCATTGACTCGATCTCTTTTTCAAGCCTAACTACTGTAGCTGAATTCTTCGCTTTAGCCACTATTTTAGATTGACTTGCTCCAGCTCCGCCTCCTCTAAGACTACCACGCTTTTCGGGTTGTGTAATTACTTGTGATAGTGCATCACCATCACAACCTGTTTTTGTCGATCCCTCAGATGACGGTGCAAGTAGGATATTTTGGCCTTTTGTTAAAATAACAATAAATGATACTCGAATTAGTCTCCTTTTGACACAGCGTGATTGTCAGAGCAAGAACACAGTAAATTAGCCAATATAAACATGATTGGGATTATACATACGATGAGTTCATTGTCCTTTGGGTGTTTAGGTACACCTTTTTTATTAGTATACCCTCGAACCCAAGCACGAAGCCTTGCTTTGTCTTTAGGACATGGACCCTCTACTTTCTGCGTTGTATAAGATAAAATCTACTTGCAATTGACAAGTGGAGAAATAAAAATTTGAAACAAATAATTGTGTTACACGTACCAATATTTCATCCGCAATGCGAGCAAATCCTTTTCGACTTCCAAGGTAAGGCATAGTTTGTTTCTCTCTCATTTGCTTGAACTTTGTAGATTTCTCCTACATACACTCACCTGCATATTATTAGATAAAAACAAAAACTTTATATAAAACATTCGAATGAAGAAAATAGAGCAGAAAGTGCACTATCAGTGTGCACTGCAAGAGTCCCCTGCACATTGCAATGTGCAGTAAATGCAGAAATTGCAGTACAGTAACTGCAGAATGAAGAAAATAGAGCAATGTACAGGAAATGTAGAGCAATGTATATCAGGAAATGTAGAGCAATGTGCAGTAAATGTAGAGCAATGTGCAGAAAATGTAGAGCAATGTGCAGAAAATAGAGTAATGTGCAGTAAATATAGAGCAATGTGCAGTAAATGTAGAGCAATGTGCAGTAAATGTAGAGCAATGTGCAGGAAATATAGAGCAATGTGCAGAAAATAGAGCAATGTGCAGTAACTGTAGAGCAATGTACAGAAAATAGAGCAATGTGCAGGAAATGTAGAGCAATGTGCAAAAAATAGAGCAATGTGCAGAAAATAGAGCAATGTGCAGAAAATAGAGCTTTTAATCTCAAATTTGCAATGTGCAGGAAATATATATCAGGAAATGTATATCAGGAAATGCATATCAGGAAATGCAATGTACAGGAAATGTATATTTCAAATTTGCAATGTATATCAGGAAATGTATATCAAAACTTTCCAGATTTATTCCCTAGATAATCAAAACTTTCCAGATTTAAAAGAATATTCATTTTGGCTGAACAAGAAGAATGAAGAGTATTTGATCATTAAACCCATAATGCATGGACAGGGCATTTATATGCTGACTGAACCAATAGGTAGATGTGAACTAAAACTAATGAATGAACTACATAATGTGAACTAAAACTAATGGATGAACTACATAAAAATAGGGGCATGTGCACTATCAGTGTGACTTAACCGAAGCCTTACCTTATATTGTTTTGAGCATCTTTTTTTGACAAATACTTCCCAATCCGCTGGGTCGACGTCATTCGGCTTTTTCTTCAAAAAATTTCCCATTTTTGCTTTGTTTGTTCTACCTAGTCTTCCCATTTGTTGGAGGACGTACACTTTTGCCTCGTCCTCTCGCTCCTTGAATGTAAACCTTTGCTACAAGTACAATAGTTCATAAATAATTATTAACAATAAAGTAGAAGCAAACTGCATTTTAAATTGTAAAATTTAAAAGATTACCGTAACTGCTTGCCAATAAAATTCTTTGCTCTCATTAGGTACATGTCTCCAATCATCATATAGTATCGACACCATTTCACGTGTTAAACATCCTACAAAGGTTGATAGATATTTTGAGTTCTTCCCAATGGGTTGACCAAGTTCATTCAATTCCACCTCTAGCCTATTCCCACTTTCCACTGGCAAAGCACCACACCTAGTAGGCCCACGGGTTCTTGTTGTTCTGTGTGTCACATTGGATTCATTGGATGGATTAGTGTCCAATCCATCATTTGAATCTTCTTGCTCGCAAGATTTTTTCTTGCCTCGTTTTCGCTTCTTTTCTTTTTTCTTGTCTAATCCATCATTTGATTCTTCTTGCTCACAAGATTTTTCCTTGCCTCGCTTTTTCTTCTTTTCTTTTTTCCTTGATTGATTTGCACTCTACAAATATGCAAGAAAAACATATATTAGAAATACAAATACATTTGAATCTTCTTGCTCAACTATATGAAGTCCACATTTGAATCTTCCTTTTGATTTGCACTCTACAAAAAATGACTAAGTTACCACATTTAAATCTTCTATAGGCTCATTTATACGAAATCCAGCATTTGGATCATTCATAATAGCAGCCTCAGCGCCTTGTTTCTGCTTCTTTGCTCTTTTCTTTGCACGTTTTGAACTGTATGAATACGCAACAAATTAGAACATTTAAATTAAATGAGATTTATCTAAATTAGTTTCAAATACATGTAAGGGTACTTACCTCAGCATGAGCCATGTTGTGAACCACCTAAGAACACAAAAATACACCCCTGTAAATGATCAGGAGTATACAACTAGCAACAACTCCTACAATTTCTGAAAAAAGTTTCTGAGAACCTATATGAGCATTCCAAAACTTAAAAAAACTGAAATATATGAGCATCAGAGTTTATAAACTTCTTTGTTTGCAAATACATGTAAAAAACTGCCAACTGTATGATGGGTACAATCCCCTTTATACATGTAAAGAACTTCTTTGTTTGCAAATACATGTAAAAAATTGCCAACTGTATTCCAAATAACAAAGATAGATGGGAAAGAAAATCATCCAAGCTGTATGGCTAAACCTGTAAAAAAAAATTGGAATGCTTCCTGTGGAGTAAT
>JANAVB010038695.1:0-62227 GCA_029216955.1 Iris pallida | reverse complement strand
CGAGTTCTGGCTCGATCGCATTTCGTACTTGGGTCATATCATCACCCGAGGAGGAGTTGAAGTGGATCCCCACAAGATCGTGGCTATTGAAACATGGCCAGTACCTAGCACAGTGGCAGAAGTCCGTAGTTTTCTTGGATTGGCCGGTTACTACCGGCAATTTGTTTCGGACTTTGCTCGAATTTCTGCGCCATTGACCCAGTTGACCCGCAAGGATGTGCAGTTTGCTTGGACAGCAGAATGCCAGGATTCTTTTGAGAGGTTGAAGCGAGGCTTGATGACGGCTCCTATTCTCACGCTTCCAGATGGAACTGGGGATTCTCAGTGTATTGTGATGCTTCGGGCAGAGGTTTAGGATGTGTTCTGATGCAGCATGGGAAGGTAATAGCTTATGCATCACGACAACTTCGTGATCATGAGAGAAATTACCCAACCCATGACTTGGAGCTGGCAGCAGTAGTGTTTGCACTTAAGTTGTGGAGGCACTACCTATACGGAGATAGGGTGGAAATTTTCACCGACCCAAGAGCCTGAAGTATGTTTTCACCCAGAAGGATCTCAACATGCGTCAGAGGAGATGGCTGGAGCTGCTTGTGGATTATGATGTCAACCTGCAGTATCATCCAGGGAAGGCCAACGTTGTTGCAGATGCATTGAGCAGGAGAGCCGGAGTTTATTTCCTGACAGTGCAACCAGAACTGTTAGCCGATCTTCAGAAGATGGGTATAGAAGTTGTCCTCCCTTCCAGTGTGGCATTGATGGCCAGCATGCAAGTCCAGTCCACTATAGTCGAGAGGATCCGGATGGCGCAGTCAGCAGATTCCAAGCTTCAGCGACTTAGAGCAAGTGTGAGGCAGGACGAAGACCAGAGTTATGTATCCATGAAGATGGTACACTTTGACATGGTAAGCGCCTTTGTGTACCCAGTGGAGATATCAGACAGGAGATCATGGCAGAGTCCCACAGTTTGCAGTATTCCATTCATCCCGGTGGTACGAAGATGTACCGTGATATCCGCCAGCACTTTTGTTGGAATGGCATGAAGGGGAGATAGCCCGGTTTGTCTCTCGTTGTTTAGTCTGCCAACAAGTTAAGGCTGAACATCAGAGACCAGCTGGACTACTTCAACCATTACCAATTCTAGAGGGGAAATGGGAGCATATAACCATGGACTTTGTGACTGGATTGCCTAGATCTCCGGCGGGCAGAGACGCTATTTGGGTTGTCATAGACAGGCTCACGAAGGTGTCTCACTTTCTCCCGTTCAGAGTTGGTCAGTCGACGGCTCAGCTAGCAGAGATGTATCTCCAACAGATTGTCAGGTTGCACGGTGTACCAGTCAGTATCACTACAGACAGAGATTCAAGATTTATGTCGCACTTTTGGCGTAGCTTGCAAGAAAGTTTGGGAACTCACCTCCAGTTCAGTTCAGCTTATCACCCGCAGACAGATGGCCAGTCGGAGCGTACGATCCAGACTCTTGAATATATGTTGCGGTCATGTACACTCGACTTTGGGTGTTCTTGGAAAGATCATGTGCACCTGGTGGAGTTCTCGTACAACAACAGTTTCCAAGCCAGTATCCAGATGGCTCCGTTCGAGGCATTGTATGGTAGGAAGTGTCGATCCCCGCTAGCTTGGGATGATGTTGGAGAGAGGCAGATGCTTGGTCCGGAAATGATTACTCAGACCGTTGAAGTGGTCAGAAAAGTCAGAGATCATCTTCGAGTTGCCCAAGATCGCCAGCGTCATTGGGCCGATTCTCATCGGCGCCCTCTTGAGTTTTCTGTCGACGACCATGTATTCCTGAGGATTTCGCCTAACCGCGGCGTCATTCGTTTCGGCGTACGAGGAAAGCTTAGTCCTAGGTATATAGGGCCGTTCGATATTCTGGAGCGAGTAGGAGATGTATCATATCGTCTCGCTCTTCCACCGTCGCTACGTGAGGTGCATGACGTATTCCATGTATCCCAACTGCGACGGTATATCCCGGACCCGAGCCACATCCTGGATCATTCGAAATTGGTTGTTGGTACCAACCTTTCGTATGAGGAGAGGTTCGTGTCTATATTGGACCGAAAAGAGAAGACACTCAAGAACAAGACTATCAAGTTAGTCCGAGTTGCTTGGGGTCATCACTCTTTGGGTGAGTCGACGTGGGAGCGTGAGGATGATATCCGATCGCGATATCCCGACCTGTTTGACTCGTAAGGTATAATGTCTTCCTTATGCCTTATGCTTTCAATTCCTTGCTTGAATAAATGACTGTACGATAGACTGCTTGTTATAGCTTGCGATTAGAATAGCTTGTCCTTGCAATCCTAGCATCTTAATTAAATTCCGAGGACGGAATTCTTTTAAGGTGGGTAGAGTTGTAATGCCTATAGTTCGTATTACGTATCTTGGTATACGTGTACGTATTCTTGACTCGTATTGCGTATTTTCCTGTATGGTTATTTTGGCATGTCATTTGTTATGGCTTAGCTTGGTTCGGCTTAGCTTGGTTCGGCTTAGCTTGGTTTGGTTTGCTTGTGGGTTCATCATAAACCAAAAGAAAACCCCCACCTACCACCCTCCTTTATATTTCCATCTAACTCTCTCTCTTCATTATTCTTCTCCTTCACTTCTTCTTCTCCACCATTTACTCTTCCACCTACCAGGAAAGAGAGCTAGGCAAGTGCAAACTTGCTTCATGATGGATCTCAAGTTTTATGTTCCATTCTCTTCCTTACTTGATTCTAAGCCTCCTTAGAACTTGACATTTTTGGATTTGATGGATGGATTCTTGTAGATCTAAGTTTGTAAACTTTTCGGTTTTTCTTGGTTTTGATCTCTAAAACTTGGTTATTTTCGAAAACTAGTGTTTCTATGTTGTAGAGAATTCAATTTCATGCAGTTTTGGCTTTTGTTTCGCTTGATTTCGACTTCGGATGAGGAAGTTATGGCCAAAACAATTTCTGGTCATTTCTATGTTCATCTGCAGCATGAACAGCATGTCGCAGAAGGCGCATGTCGCAGTAGGCGTATGTTGCAATGAAGCGCATGTCGCAGTAGCCACATATCATGTCGCAGAAGGCGCATGTCGCAGTAGGCGCATGTTGCAATGAAGCGCATGTCGCAGTAGCCGCATATCATGTCGCAGAAGGCGCATGTCGCAGTAGACGCATGTTGCAATGAGGCACATGTCGCGGTAGGCGCATATCATATCGCAGTTGAGCCACATGAGGCGCATGTCGCGGTAGGCGCATATCATGTCGCAGTTGAGCCACATGAGGTGCATGTCGCGGTAGACGCATATCATGTCGCAGTTGAGCCACATGAGGCGCATGTCGCGATAGGCGCATATCATGTTGTGCATGAGCCGCATTAAGGTGCATGTCGCAGTAGGCGCATATGGTGTCGCAGTTGCATGCATGTCGCAGAATAGGCCGCATAATGCATATTTTGACTATTACTAACTGTTATATGTCCTAATTGACTGAATTATTGCTCGAATTTCTCCCAACTCCCAACGTGGAAGTTGTAGATCTTTTTCTTAGCAGCAAGAATATGTCTCTAGTTATTTTATGCAAGTTTCTCTCATTCATAATATTGTAAGAATAGAACACGATAATGGCCCGCGGTGGCGCACTCTTGACAAGTAAACTGACATGATATATCTCGACATGCTGTTACGACAGCTAGCCTGACATGACTAGTATGAAAGACTTGGACACCGTGGGCGATTGTGTTGTACAAATAAACTAGTACCGTCTTGCATCATGTTTAGGATGGGGACCCCTGAGTACCACGGTCAGGGGTACCTACTAAAATGAACTAAGGCTAATTAACTAGAATGATTCAGTAGTCATGAAGAGATTCCCAGCTACAGGCAATCCCGTTATCTGGGCGCATTCAGTGGACTTGTAGCCTACCGACGAGTAGGGCACATTTCCAGCACACAGTCATGTGTTGCATTCTTCCTAAATAGACATTCGACCTGGATAACCGGATGGTCTGCAGGGCTTGTGGCTGTTGGGATAATCTCATTGCATCTTGCTAGTAACTAGGCTTGTGATAACCCTAGTTAGTTAAAAGTATCAAGCCGTACTCTTGATTGGCCGTGATTGATTGGATAAAGTTTATTCCAGCTTAGTCTTATCCTGATCCTGTACAAGATTGTATCAGGACATGATTTCTTGTATCGATAAATGATGCGATACCTAGTTCTGTTCAGATGAAGGGTTACAACCCCGGTCCTTGTTTGGTTTAAGGGTTATAACTTGGCTATCTGAATAGTTCCATGGTTATCTTATCATATATTGTCCTGCTTATTGTGCCCGCCTTAACAATAAAGATCAGGGGTCCAGTTCTGTTTAGGCGAAGGGTTACAACCCCGGTCCTTGTTTGGCTTAAGGGTTGTAACCTGGCTCCCGGAGCAGTTCTGTGTCCTCTCTTCGTTTATTGTCTTATTGTAACCCCTGTCATGCTCGTCATGTTTTACCTTTACTTCAATACCATGATTATTGTACTGGCCTTAACAATAAAGATCAGGGGTCCAGTTCTGTTCAGGCGAAGGGTTACAACCCCGGTCCTTGTTTGGTTTAAGGGTTGTAACCTGGCTTCCGGAGCAGTTCTGTGTCCCTTCTTCGTTTATTGTCTTGTTACCTTATCAATAGTAATTGAGGCGGGTTTCTATTTAGGCGAAGGATTGCAACCCCGGTCCTTGTTTGGTTTAAGGGTTGCAGTCTGGCTACTTGAATGGTTTCTCCGTGTTCAATATATTATTGTTATCTCAGCTATTATCACTATCTTTAATTACCTTTACTATTTATTTGTGATTTGCTGGTTTTAGTTCCTAAGTGAAGTCTCCTTTGTGGCACTTGCTCTTTCTGGGGTCTGACCCAGCTGGTTTTGTGTGGCCAGATATCGGAGCAGCACCAGAGGATCCACCTGTCTTCCAGCCCGATGGTGACCACCAGGCGTAACCAGGGCAACGAGTGGGTTTCTTTTGTCCTCCCACTCTATTTGTAAAATTATTCTTTGAGGCGTTTAGCCGGCGAGCACGTGTTAGCTCGTATTGCACCTTTATTTACTGTCTACCTACGGGTTGTAACATGATTGACAAATCCTAGGGTTGATCATGTATTGACTAAAACTCTTGCTAGTCCTGACATTTTGTACGACTAGCTTCATGATCATCCAATATGCAATGTATGGGACGCCTTACTATTGTATATTGATGCTCTAATATCTTATGACAGCAACTACTTGCTTGTGATTGAGACAATAGGTTTGATCTTGACCAAAGGAGACTGATGGATTGTAGTTAAACCCTCATATATCTAGACAGCCGTGACCGTATAGTGACGTGGATTCTATTTCATTATACGTAGCTGGCTATGTCTGCCCCCGCTCTCCAGTATTCTGGTTCTGGGGCATGACAGTCATAAACATTACTCTATTCCCCCAGTCCCCAATCAGTTACAGTAGTTGCAGTCAGTACTCTCAGAGAGAGTTTCATGTTTGCATCGTGGTTTAAACTTGCAGTAAAGCGATTATTAAAATAACTGTAAACTAACACAAACTATACTTGCCTCAAAATAGACTGGACTGGAGAGGATGAAGACTTCGAGTTGGAAATTTAGGATCGTCCTCGAATTCCTACATTCGAGAAATTGGCTCAGAATCCAGGATTACCAATCTAACTACGCTAGTTGAAATCTCTAATTGTGTCCTAATCCATTTTAATTCTTTGTTAATAAAACACGAACAAAACCGGTTATTTGTGCGTTGAATTAATAACGAGGGAAAGATCATTTTAAACTTTGTATTTTGGAAAACTTGTCGATATCAATTTAATTTGATTAAAACTTTGTATTTTCATAATTATAAATATAAAACTAAATTTCTTATTTTAGTGAGGAATACATGATCGTTAGTTAATATTAAAACTTGTAGATTTTAGGTGAGAAAATCTTTATTAATTTTTATATGAAAATAACTTTTTTAGTTTTATTCGTATGCTACAAAAACTCGCAAAATCAGCAAAAACCAAAAATCCTACACTACCAAATTACAGTTACAGAACCAACAACCAGCTGGGCTTCTGCCCATTACAATTTATTTACATAAATTGAAATAAGACAAAAACGGTCGTTAGTTCTAAACTTCCTATAAATTAAATATGAATAAATAAATAGTACTAACAAAATAAGTTAAATATAAATATTTGATGAGTCTCAGATGTGGTCCAATCGTCAACTAGGCTAATGCCTCAACATCCGGGCGAAGCCAGTTTCGTTTGCACTTAGCCGGGGCCCATTGACCGATACGGTCGTCGCCCAAAATCCAAATATTTAATATATTTCCGAAATCCATTTTAAAATCATTTTTAAGAAATATATTTAAGTTTACGGAAAAATCCGGCAACATTTCCTCTATTTTTGGTCAACCCAAAAACCGGGAAATATGCCTATAATTTTTCTGCAAATCCCAAACCAGGAAATCCCAAAATATATACATAAAAATATTCCACAAACATTCCACAGATTTATTCGGAACGACCCGAACCAAATTCGGGAGTCCGAATCCAACCAAAACATCACAGCACAATACCGGAAATATCCGGAAGCTAAAATATTAAGAAAACCATTTCCGAAAGTTTCGGAAATAAAGAAATCCAATCAACAGAAACTTCCCGTCGTTCCTTGAAAAATCCCTGGAACGACGTTCACCCCAAAATCGAATTTCCCAAAGGGAATTCGTGGACCAACTCATCATCGACACCGGGGAGGGACGAACTACTGTGATTAACCAGGAATTACCCAAAACGACGGAATCCGAAGGGTTGCCTCGGACTCGGGACGCGCAATTCCACAGATCGGACTCGATCTTCCGCGAACAGCGCTGGACAGGGGCTGTCCCGAACAGCAGGGCACGTGGTCGGGGTGCGCCGGGGAGAACAGCGCCCGCGTTCTAGGGCACGGAAGGCTAGGGCACGACCGGAGGCCGGGGAGGCGTGCGGGTCAGCGCTGGGGCCGGCCGGGTCGCGCGGACGGGAGCTCGGGGGTCGGCCGGGAAGGTCGTCGGGGCTAGGGCAGGGCGGCCGGCGTTGGGAAGGTGCACGGGGAGGTGCGGAGCCGCGGGGGGTCCGGCGGGACCGCGCCGGAGGCGGGTGGCCGCGCGGAGACAGCGCCGGGCGCGCGGGTTGCCGGCTGGGGTCGCCTAGGCCGCCGGGCTCGGTGCCGGAGGAAGCCACAGGAGCTCGGCCGGCGGGTGCGCGGCGATGGGCGCCGGGAAGACGCTGGGAGGTCGGGGGTTTGGAGGAGATGGGTTGAGAGTGTTGGTGGTGGGTTTGGTTTTGAGGGAGAGGGGAACTCGTGAGGGGGAGGGGTTCTCCTCTGGAGAAAATGGAGGGAGAGAGAGAAGGAGTTGTGGTGGTGGGAAGGTGTGTGTGGGGTGTTTAAAGAAGGAAAGAAGGGGCTGTGAGGATTTTGAGGAGAGGAGTTGGGGTGAGGGGAACGTGGGATTAGAGGGAAGCTAGGTTCTGGTCCACTCGGACCAGATCAAATGAAATTTTATTATTATATATTTTTTTATATAAACTGAAGATAGAAGTCAGGATTCAGAAAAGAGGATTGGGTCAGGACTGGGTCTGGTTTCGGGAATCGAGTCCGGGCTCGGGTGTGGGTTCGCATCCAAAAATCCATGTTTAATATTTTCGAATTTGATTTTTAACACTCAAAAATGATACTAATAATAATATTATTTATTATTATAATACTAATATTTTACATTCAAAACTGGGTTTCACAGATCGTGATACTTTCTATATCGACACGTTCATGTCGCGCACGTCGACGTCAGATACCCGAGGCAAGTACTCATGATGATCACTTTCATTTCCTGATAGTTACTCTCTTTCATGCTTTTAGATGTACATTCCTGATTATCGACACGACCCTTACCCGAGTTTAGTATTGTGGACTCTATTACATGATTTTCGTGTTTTTTATGCTTTCGTGTTTACCTTGTTCACATTATGATTTAAATCCATGATTATTAGTCGGACGCAAAATAGCTTAGTATATATGATCAAAACCTTGTACTCCGTGAATACCGTGCTTAATAGCTAACCATACACTCACGTATGATTAAGCTGTACCAGGTAGATCCCTCAGTCGATCACATATAAACGTGGAATTTCACATGCACTTAACGTAGTGATGATTTATGCATTCATATCATTTACGTCACATGTTTGATTTCATGCCATGATTAGTCTTACTTCTGTTCCCATATTCGTCAGATCATGATTATCGTTATTTCAGTTTTGTTCTCTACACTATTACGTGTTATACAGTTTCTATCATGTCATGAATAATAGAACATGAATTGTACTTGCTCAATCATGACTAGATAATAACATTTTTAGGCGAGGACTTAGAGAACTGGTGTACCACTTACTATGACACACTTGAGGCAGATCATGGCTTAGTCGACAATACAGGAGATGATATAGCGGACTTACCATTGGAGGTTGATTAGTTTTAGATTAGCATTTATTTCTGCTAATTAGATTCTGTTGTCGGAACAATTTGAGTTATAATCTATTTCTGAGAATTCTTCTATCTGACTTTCTGATTTGGACATTGTGGACTTGCATTTCCATTTCATATCTACATGTTAGTCTTAGTGATTGAGATAGAACCTGGATATCATGATTTATGTTAAGCTGATTGGATTGGTTGTACTTAAGAAATTGACAGCTTACTATTGCCGACTCTTCGGCGTAGGCTTCATATCTACATGTTAGTCTTAGTGATTGAGATAGAACCTGGATATCATGATTTATGTTAAGCTGATTGGATTGGTTGTACTTAAGAAATTGACAGCTTACTATTGCCGACTCTTCGGCGTAGGCTGGACGTGCTTTCATGTATTCGTACCCGAACTTTTGGGTACGGGTAATGACACCGATACAGTGTACCTCGACTGATATGACTCGAATTTGTCGTGCACACGGAACCAATTTGAGTTCCGTCAAATCCCATACGTCCGCAACATCCGTATGTACCTTTCGATGCTCTCGGGTTGCGACAAAGTCGCTCGGTTTGTCAGGACGAACCCCGTATTAGAAAAAATCTAAGTTTTAAAAACAATTTTCATGATTTTCAAACCGATTTTATACAGAAAATAACCAACTAGAATTAAAACTAAAAATAGGGTTTCAATCTTGGTTAGGTTGTATACAAGGTTGTTCAAGCAGTTTTCCAAGATTCACGATATCATGATCGCAAATTGGCTTCCAACTTGGGACTTTGGGACAATTTCAAAATCTAGAAAATCAAGTTTTTTATCGATTTTGGAACTCAATTTTTGTCGCACATGATGCAAATTAAAAGGTTCTAACTGAAAGAAATTAACGGCGTATAGGTTGTCTTCGTACCTACAAAATCGGTTCGAAAAACGATCGAACGGTGGAGGAGATATCGTGCCGTAATGTAAGGTGGTTGCACTGTTGCTGTTGTTGCATTTGCGTTCAATGGCTATTGTCGCGAGCGGTTTGGCCGGGCTCTGGCGAGTCGGGGCGGCGCAGGATGTCGTCCGGTGGCGCGGGGCGTCGTGAGTCATGTGGATGGGGTTGTCGATTAGGGTTTTGATCTTCTCTCCCTTCCTCTCTCTCGTTTATATATAGCAGCATAAGGGGTCAGGTGCCGGGTCCTTTGGGCGCGGGTTGGGGGGATTTTTACATCTCGCGAGAAATTCATTTCTCGCGAGATTTTGCTTTGTATTTTGGCTTTTTCCTCTTTTTCTATATATTTTTCTATATATATATATATATATATATATATATATATATATATATATATATGAATAAATATTTAATAAAACAAAAAAATTCTAAGTAAAACTTTCCTAGTGTAAGGTTTATGCATAAAAATATTATGTACATATATATGTAAAAATTTATTTACCAGGGAATTAACCAGTAACCAATAATAGATGACAATAATAATAATAATAATAATAATAATAATAATAATAATAATAATAATAATAATAATAAACTAAAATAAACAAATAATAGGTATATATTGGGTGACATATTATACTACTACTTTAATTGGTCCACTGAAAATCGTGCAAATAGTCTAAAAATGCCATATAAATATTAATAATACTTATATTATACGTATAACAATTATTTAGAAAATATGTCAATCCCTAAAATAAAATACGAAATATATGCATATACATAAAATATGTCTACATGGGCATCTTTGGACACACCGCATGACTACATGGACTTGATTTTGATTCGGGTCCAGTTTGACTAGTTTAGCACATTTGGGTCTCCTAAAAAGTCAATAAGCTTCATAATAAATAATTAAATCGTCTATGCGGGTTAGTCGCAACTTTGACTGATTTTCTAGTAGGGACATTGCTATGACTAGGCCTTCCCTAGCATACCTAATACACTAATCAAAGCACACGACTACACTATTCATGCCAAAATTCTTGGTCATCATTCACTTAAAAACTTCACCATAATTAAGGCTATCTATATTACTAACTATTTAATTAAAAATTCAAAAAAAATCACTATTTAAGTCAATTAATTAATAAAAAATAATTTCAAAAATTCAGGGCCTAGAAGCAGGAGTTACAATGACAGACTTGAGGTATAGACAACGTACTACCGATGATACCACGACATAGGTTGGGCTTACTCACATTCTCGTACCCAATTATTTGGGAGTGGGACATGACACAAGGCCTAAGAGTAGGAGTAATTAATTTTTTGATTAGAACTTCGGATTAATTACTCACATACTCACATTCTCCTACCCAATTATCAAAGTATTTTAAATAGAACTTCAGATTTATAAAATATACTTTACGTTATTGATGGCAACAAATATTTTTATTGTAGTAATTAATTATTTGATTTATTTGAATTCATGCGGTTTGAGTTATTTGATAATATGGAATAATATTTTAAATTATTAGCAATCATTTATAGTATTGCCATTAGATTAATTTGTATTTAAATTCCATTTAATTTATGAGAAGATCTATTTATTAGAATTTAAATTATTTAATAATCTAAATGTTGATTTAACTTGATAATATTATCTACTAGTAGTTTTGATTTAAATTAATTTGTTTTAAAATCATCATTCGATGACGTTGAGTACAAGTTTAAATTATTAATTGTAATCTATATAAGGATTTTGATTAGATTAAATTATTTTAAACAAATATTTGGTTTAAAAATCATCATTCGACCGTCCTTCCGTCACCACCGCACACCACCACTCCAGCCACCCCAAACCACCGTCAATCCCATTGCCATCCTCGACGACCTCCGCCATCACTACAGTAGACATCACCGCCCCTGCCACCATTCTTACAACTTCACCGACCAAACATACCGACGCCCCACCACCACAACCCAGCCTCTTCTCTTTCCCCTGACACTCAACACAACAATCAACAACCGTGTCCGCACCACCGCGGCCAACATCCCTCACCTATACCTCGTCGAAACCCTAATTTTACAATCAACAACCACCAACTTACCAGACCCCCCGCGATGGACATCGTTGAGACCGATTTGTCGCCTGACGCTTCGTCCACGGCTGTCCAGTCCTTCCGTGAACCCCGATCACTACCTCCCGTGTCAGCCATCTCCTCTTGTTACCCGCAGTGATTTCTTCGGAGGAACCCAACTTTCCAGCTCCACGGCGAGCGTCGACGCACTAGACTACCGCCTCGACTATACTGTGCCCCTTCTCGCTGTTTCGTCGAGTGAGTGCCTCCGCTGCGCCGTGGTCCACTGGTGCTGCCACCCCCTTAGTGAGCTGCTCGCGACCGCCCCCATTCTTCCTTCTCCTTCTTCTCTAACTCTCTATCCCTCTTTTCTACTCTCTCTCTCTCTCTCTCTCTTTCTCTCTCTAATAACTCTGTCCCTTTTTACTTACTTTTCTGCTATTTTTATCTTTCGTTTTTATTGCTTACTAGTTCGTTGGGAACCAGGAAGGTCATAAGAGGTTGTGTAAACTTTTTTATTAATATAATATCAGTATGATATTTATACGTATTTGTATATGTATATATGTATAGTATAAAGGATGACTATTATTATTAACAGTATTATTATTATTATATTATTATTATTATTATTATTATTTACTTTGGGCTTTTAATGGGCTTTTAGACTTTTGGGCTTAAAACTTGGGTCTAACATATATGGGTTTTGAAATATATAAATAAAATACTTTGGGCTTCTAAAATAAGTAGACTTATTATATTAGGTCCAAGCCCAATAGTTTTTCATATATAAATTTTGGTAAACCGAATTATATTTTGGCTTTATAATACTTTCTAAATACTAGATGAAATATTAGTAGTTTTACTCAATAAAGTTGTATATGAAGTATTTTCTTAAAAGGGATTTTAAGTATCATAATGCTTCTAGATATAATTCTAATTAGTTTTTGAAAATATTTTCTAAAATACCTTACTACGATATATGTTTTTAAATAAAAATATAGTTTTAAATATATAAATACTTTTCAAAATTGTAGATGTATTTATTTACACAATTCTTTCGTTTATAAATTATTAATCGCGACTAATTGTATTCCTACTTTCCTGCCAAATCTGAATTTTTGCATACTGATTCTAGCCAAATGGGCTATCCTGGACACAATGGAATTATCGGTTTCACCAGCTAAGGACCCGAGACGAGTACAGTTTTTTTTGTTTACAATTGTTAATTACTATAATTGTATGATTAGTGATACATATTTGATTCTTGACACGAACGTTACACGGGTTACTGAATTCATGTTAATTAGCTATTTATTGTGTCAAACTTGATCATCATATTCCATATCTAGTAGTCGGGCGGGAAGGTACCAAGTAAATATGTGATCAGACCTTAGACCTTGTCATATTGCAATGCATTGCATAGTAGACCTTGTAGACCGTGCTTTATTTCTTGCAAAGTAGACCTTGTATATCGTACTGTAACTGTTCCAGACCGATCACATATTGAAAGGTGTACTTCGACTCACGTAGACGGTTATGTTTTCTGTTCCATGCTTTACTTTCTCTTTATAGTTCATGTCAACTATTTTCCTCTATCTTCCATGGCATGATTTCAGTTTTAGTTATTTCATCATGTATATCATTCTCTATTCACTATTTTTATTATCGTTATCATATTTGGAACTGCATGCTTGAATTGTACTCGTTCCATTCCTGACTGGAAACCTATTTTTTAGATAGTCGCTTGCTACTCTATGCGTGGGACCCTAGGGGAAGATACGACTGTATTGAAGGCCAAAACCTAAAGACTAGTTAGATAGTTGAGTATTATTTAGTTGTCTTTTCTATTTTGTGAGACATTGTATTTTTATAATCAATTGTAATCTTGGAATATTGTAATTGATTTAGTTTTGTGAATGAGCATAAAAAAAATTATTGAGAAAATTGTTACTTGTGCATTGTGGTCTAGACAGCTTAGTACATCGATGTCGCGACGTAGGCTGGACTTGCGCACGCACTTGCATCCAAAAGTGGGTGTGGGTTGTGACACACTAGAATGTATTTAGAATTAGGACTCTATGAGCCATTCTGGATCCATGCTTAGGGTTCACCTGCCAAGGTACAATATTTAGGAGGATGTCCATGAGACCACGACATGTGATTCCTAGGAAAAGTAGGGTTAATCTAGGCTACTAAAGTGGATAGAAGTATTAGGAGGGAATGGAATACGAGGTCGTATGTTACCAGCCATGTCGAAAAATTGTCCGGGAGTGTAGAAGCGTAGAAATTCATGCGCCCAGAAACCAAGTTCAGGAAGGTGCATCTGTATGTGCTATAAAGGACATGCGCCAGAGACACATAGCAGAGTTGGCGCATCATAAAAAGACAGTAGATAAAAGTGCATAAAAAGAATATTTTTATTAATTCTGAAAATCTATTACATGGCTTTTTCATTACATAAAAATTCTACTACAACCTAATCTAAACTCGACAGATAGGCACATCACGTTTTACGTCTCAACACAGGCACATCCCCACCCGAAGCAGTTATTGAGCAGAACATGGGTTGACAATCAATCCAAATCCAGTAATCAATTTTGGCACATGATGTTGTTTGGAAGAGGAACACTGCCAGTAAGGTACACGAGCATGAACTACTCTGTCCATAGCTAACTCGGCACATCTTAGTTCTCTGATGGAGTTCGTCGTTAAAATCTAAGCTTCTTTGAACGAGAATATCCACAACCCACAACCTACCAACTCGCCAAGGAGAAGGGTCATGGTTGTCGAAAGCCAAGTTCATTTTTGGCATAAAATCGGGTGGAATGAGAATAAGCAAGTTCTTCTCTCTTTAAAACAAACCTATTTATAGGCCAAGGAAGAACCAAACCCATGCACCATGTGGTACTCATCCCTAAATTAATGAGATGAACCTAGCATCAATGGCAATGAATCTGCCATATCAAATTTCAACAGAGTCAAAGTTATTAAATTCGAGCCTCAAAACGCTCGAACAAGGTTGACCGAGGTAATGTGCCACAAATTGATGCGCTCCTCAGAATGATGCGCCTCACAGCTAATGTGCTCCATGGTGCATGGCTCCTCAGGTAGATGCCCTCAGTCGATGCGCTCTATGATACATGTGCTCCACAAATGATGCGCCTACGTAAGCTCTTCATCCATCAAAGCATTTAATGCCAAATGTCAGAAGTCAGCAACTAACAGTTTTCACAGAAAATGAAGAGACGCCAACGTCAACATAATCATTACTCGTTTGTCGGTTACAGCTGTGCTTTGCAACATAGCTGACCCGAACAAATCTCGAATGCACTTCAAAAGTCTTGCGCCCAAATATAGCATGTATCCCTAAAGCCATACACCCAGACTTTCTATTCGAAAGTCATACGCTCTCCTCATGCGCTAGATCCCCTAAGTGCATCAAATCACAAAAAGGTGAGATCTTTGAGCAATGTACACGCGCCACATGTCATTGACTAAGTTCTTCTCATGAACGGGTGCCAACCATCCAAGATCTCAACAACAAACGAATCTCAACAACTACCACGTGTCAGCTCATCGCAGACCAATAGTACAGTTACACCAGATTCAGTTCAAAGCTCCCCGAGCGCAGCACCCCTGCTCCCAACAAAGCCATGCGTGTAGCATCCTACGTGCAAAATCTATACGCATCGCATACGCGCGCATGAATGGATCATTCCACCACCTATAAATAGAAGGGTCATTCCTTCGTTCAAGCCCCCCCGGTTTAATTCACTCTCGAAGACAGTCGCCCAGATATTCAGAGAGTTCGAGATCGTCGTCAGATCAGCAAAAGAGAAAAGAAGCAACCCTCATCGCCACTCGTCCTCGAAAAAAACAAATTGTACTTGAAAGATCCCGTAAAGGATCCAAAGTGTACTTGTTTCGTTTGTTCAAATACAAAAAGTTTTTCAATACTTTTTAGTGGCAAACAAGCTGGCAACTCTACTAGAGACGACTTTTCTTTCAAAGAGCAAGCTATGTCGCAATCTGATGACAACAAGCTCGGCTCCTCCCAGAAGATGCTGGTTGTACGCTTCGACCAGCAAGCGTATGAATAGTTCCTTTCTGAAGGCAACGACGAGTTCTTCCCGAAGGCGATGCGTCGTACACCAATACCGAAGGGGCTATGCCAGCACAGCCACTCCTTCCTGCTAACCTCGCCAGCGTGCAAAACACAATTTTTGCAGTGGTGCATCTGCCAAGGAAGCATGGTGTTGACTGCAACTCTCAACCTGCTTCGTCTAAAATGAAAAGGATGCACCAAAAGAACAAAGGCGCAGCCACATACCCGTACATGGGTTCTACTGCGCAGTGAAAACCCTCTGTTTTCGACAAAATTATTGCCATCAAGGCAAGGAAAAGATGGATTCTGAGTACTGTCTTGATCCATACCCGCTTTTTGGGATGCGAGTGCGTGTCCAAGCCCAGCCTAAGTCGTAGTATCGACGGTAGTACGCTATCTATGATAAGAATTATCCATACAAGTACACAGTCCACATATATCATCCACAACTAAGTTAAGACAAAGAGATTAAACTAAAAGGCCTCAATAAATGATTTAAAGAAAGATCCACTACAAATCAGATAGTCTCGGGAACAAACCCGCTAAAAAAATAAAAAAAACTAGAACTAAAGTCCGCTAAGCTCACTAGCTAAGAATAACATGAAAGAGCATAAGTAGAAATTTGTTATTCCGTATTAGAAGAAGCAACCGTACATTGGTAATGTCAGTGTCACCATGATACGCACCATAAACCTCAAGGCAAACCACGTCGTCTAAAGCTGAAAAATAGATATCCAGTCAGGATTGGAGCAAGATCACCATAAACTACATTACACAATATAATATACAAGCACATAGAATAGCAATAAGGAAAGGATAAATATAACATAATATAAAACCATTTATCTTCAAAAATAATTTGAGAGTACAATTATGACATGGAACAGTTGAAGGTATAACTAAGACACGAAGACAATATAAGAGAACGACGAATATAGACAAACCACTGGACAATATGTCAACATGAATAAAGTCACGTGTACTGTATATTTTAGAATACAAGTGTTCCCCATGTGAACGGGTTAGGACATCTGGCAGTCGGTACGTAGGTGCAACGACTGCTACTAACATTAACATTAGAGAAACTTGTACATTGCGTAGACCACATGCATACTAGCTGTATTTTCCCTTCCGAATCTCTTACAAGTAAACATGATCACTTTAACATTGGCTTTAAACTTAAACATTAAACATTGAACGAAAGCAATAAGTGAACATGTATGGTTATGGTAACAATTATAACTCTCGTGCACCAATGGTATAAATGATAGGCTAACAGTTTTAAGGAAAAAAAATAATGTGCAGCATAAAATAAAGGCAATATAGGTCACAATGATACTTGACTTACTTCGGAAAAGGATGAAATTGCGACTCACGACGTCATCCGATCTACCCTGACAGAAATGATCATAAGTTAGATATGAAAATTTCACTCTAAAACCCTAGAAAGTGGATAATGGTTTAATCTAATTAATTATACTTAACCCTAAAATAAATCATCTAAAAACCTAATTTAATCTAATATAATTTTGGAATTTAAATTAAATACTAATTTTTAGCCAAGGAAGATCACGGTTTCCAATTCGGAACCTGTGGCATGCAAATCGAGGCGCATCGATAACTAAGTAGCCAAACGATGAGAACTCGATGACTTGAGTGTGCACTCTAGTAGATTTCATTGCCATGAGTGTACTGGAATCAACCGTGCCATAAAATTATGATATGGTCAAAGATATCGCCATTATGGCTAGCCGTGACCAAATCGATGATTTATTGACAAAACTAAGTTCTACGAATTAATAAAAAATACTAGATGAACGTATTAATATTTGAGAAAATATATGTCGTAGATATCTATGTTAGCTTTCTGAAACTTCAAACGGTTCATGATTTTGATTCCTGGTTCTCCCAAAATCTCGATAACACCGAAACGTGTCAAATTTTGGACAACTGACACTCTACATTTTCCAGAAATTTATATGAAAACAATTAGATATTCAGAAACCTAATCTCGATATGCTTCCAAAAAAAATGGTGCACGAAAAGCACGTCGGGGTTGGCGGTAATAGCTTTGCAAAGTTGGAGGATCTCCAGGATCAAACAACAAAGGAGGCTGGAATAATAAAGTAGGGTTTCGAAGATAATATGTGTAGGAGAGAGAGGCGGTGAATGAGCAGTGGGTGCCGACAGGTTGGCCAGGAGTGGTTGACTGGGCTGCTGACTGTATAATTGATTATTTAATTACAGAAAATCATTAAAATTTTATTTTAACTCCAGATAAATATGTAAAAATATCAGAAAATTCTCGAAAAATTCTAGAAAATGTAAATACCATTATAAACCCTAGAAAAATAATTGGGGTCATTTTATGATTATAGGATTGCATAGTAAAATCTAGATGTCCTAGAAAATAGGTTTTTGCTATATTTAATTATTTAAAAATTCCAAAAATAACCAAAAATTCCAAAAAATTCCAGAAAACTATAGAAAAAACGTATAGAACCCAAATAAAATATTTAGCCTCTAGATTGAACCTAGGTGCCCTCACAAAAATTATAAAAACTTTTTAAAATGATAATACTATAGTAAAAATTTATCTAAAAATTACCAAATTTTACAAAAAATACAAAAATAGCTAAAATAATCTATTTGGACTATCTAGTACCATAGATACCATTATATAACCAAATGTTAGTATATCGCACCTATACACTAGGTTCGTACCATTACGATCGTAAAATTCAAATTCCAACAAAATCCTAATGTTATTTAATCAAGATAGAAGATTTGGTAGCGGATGCTACAACCCCCCCCTTAAAAAAATTTGTCTTCAGAAATCAAATGCCACTAGTAGTATAATATAATATACAACTCCTATAAGTAATCGAATGAGAACTCTTAAGCTAAATCATAGAGATAATGGTTGCAAAAAAATCCAATGGAAACTAAATTAATAACATCAAACCAACTAAGCTTAACCTCTTACTCTTACGGATCATGTTACGCCTTGTATCAACCATTGCTAACTTAAAAGTACGAAAAGAATAGGGTTAGAACGACAGATGCAAACATATTGAAGAAATCACAAACGAAATCATGCATGATGCATAAGTGAGACGATGATATATAGAAGATTCATTGGGTTAGAAATTCTATTTGTGGATGATATAACTCTTCTAGAAGTTATTCTAAATTCTATCTTCAATTTTATTCGCAGGCTCACAGCTAGTACTACTAAGTTGAAGTACTAGCCATGAGTTTGCAACCTTATGCAAAACCTGACCTGCATGGGCCACCATAAAAACTTGTCAAGACATGCACTCGCTTTTCGGGATGCGAATGCATGTCCAAGCCCAGCCTAAGCTGCAATATCGACGATAGCACATTGTCTATGATAAGCATTATCCATACAAGTACACAGTCCACATATAGCATCCACAACGTTAAGGCAAAGAGAATAAACTAAAAACTCAATAAATGATTTAAAGATAGATCGACTACAAATCAGATAGTCTCGGGAACAAACCCGCTAAAAATAAATATAAAACAACTATAACTAAAGTCCGCTAAGCACACAAGCTAAGAATAACACGAAAGAGCATAAGGAAAAATATGTTATTCTGCATCAGAAGAAGCAACCGGCACATTGGTAACGTCAGAGTCACCAAGATACGCACCATAAATCACTACAAGAAAATAGGTCTTTTCCAACGTTTATTCCTCCGACATTTTTGTAAACGTTGGCTAAGTTAGCATATAACGACGTATTTAAAAAAACGTTGGTCATGACCGGCATTTGTCTTTAAACGTCGCACAATATACCAACGTTTGTAAACAAACATTGATAATTACCTGCGTTTTCCCTTAAACGTTGAGCAATATACCAACGTTTTTAAACAAAGGTTGACAATTACCTTCATTTGTCTTTAAACGCCGAGAAATATACCAACATTTTTAAAACAAACATTGATAATTACTTGCGTTTTTCTTTAAACGTCGAGCAATATACCAATATTTGACAATTACCTGCGTTTGTCTTTAAACGTCGAGAAATATACCAACATTTTGAAAACAAACGTTGTTAATTACCTGCGTTTTTCTTTAAACGTCGAGCAATATACCAACGTTTTGTGAAGCATGTCACATATTTGGAAACCCTTTTCGACATTTTTTTGACTTTTTTTTGGGCATTTACACTTATTTGACGTGTGAAGGAATTTTTTTTCTAATCCTACATAAATTAGGCAGATTTTGTTTATGGAAATTAAGGTGAACCATTGACTAAATTAAAAAGTCTGCTTTATACATATAGCAAATGACCTCTAGCCTAGTGGTTAGGAGAGATGCATGCGGCCCGAGTGGTCAGGAGTTCGAATCCCAGTGGGAGCGATTCCAGAAACAATTTACCTGGTTCCAAAAAAAAAAACCAACAGTTTTTGAAAAAATTGGCCATACAAAACCTAACGTTTCTTTAAAATGGTTAGGAAATCAAAATTCGACGTTTTTGGAAAAAGGTTGGGAAAACTCATCGTTTCAAAAAACGTTGGAAAGTTCTCTTTTGCGACGTTTTTGTGAGAAACTGTTGGAAATATGGTAATCATTATAGAACAATTAATGGCGTTTATAAACGTCGTCTAAACCCTATGCCAACGTTTTGCGTAAATGTTGTAAATTGCCAACTAGAGCAACGACGACGTTTGCAAAAACCGTTGAACAAACGTCGGTAACGCCTATGCCAACGTTTTGCACAGTTTTGCCAACGCTAATAAAACGTTGGAAAAAATCATTTTTCTTGTAGTGAATCTCAGGACAAACCACGTCACCTAAAGCTAAAAAATAGTTATCCATTCAGGATTGGTGCAAGATCGCCATAAACTACATTACACAATATAATATACTGTAGGACCGATTGTAGAAACGAGTTGTAAAACGCAATACTCTAGAGGGGGGTGAATAGAGTAGGCAGCAAAAATTAGCTAATTAAAAAATGTTAGTAACAAGATCACATAATATATATATCACAGATATATAAATAAAAAGTAGAGAGTAGAGAGCAAACGCAAATACAAGGATGTATATTGGTTTTCTTCTTGTGAGGACTAGTCCAGTCGGAAGAACTCTAGCTTCCAGTTGAATCCACTATGGAAAATTACCAAAAGTTTTCATCTGAAGTTCTTGCAACTTCTACAACGCGAGCTTTGATCCGAAGTACTCGACCAACTTCAATTGTTAAGTGTCTATCTTCAATCAAGCTTCTGATTACAATCACTCTAAAACTTCTAGACCGTACCGCACTGGCAAATCGACTAGAGGATTATAACTGGCTTGGGATTTGAAAATGAATAGCTCAGAACACTTTGGAAGAAGTAGTAGGCTTTAGAGAAGAGATATGAAAGTGAATTGGTGTGTTGAAATGATCGAAATCCTTCTCTATTTATAGTTTTTCCAGAGGCAGAATTCGGGCAGAATTCGGGCAGAACTTTATTAGAAAATCTCGATAAGATCTGTAACTGCGGGAAGACCAAGTTCAAAATCCAACGTCCACTAACCGAACTCTGGCCGAATTCGGGCCGAATTCGCCTGGAGTTTGTCAGGGTTTTTGTAAATTAGTTTTTTTGGGATTTTTGAAATGTCAAACAGTTAGAAAGTAGTTTGGACTTTTGTAAGTGGGCTTGTTTTCAAAATAAAAGGGTATTTTGAAAACGTTTTTGGATATACTATTTGCCAGTACGTGTAGTTACATCGTATTCCTAGACTCAATAAATATGAAAAATACATTGATAAAATAGGAAAACCAAGAGCCCTTTGATGAATATTTGAGTAGACTTGAAGGCGCCTTTTTCACTTGACGGCGATCGTCCAAAGATAAATAGATCTGGAAATGGAAAGTCTACGCATTACTTTACTGCCTTAGCCTTTTAGAGGCCATATGAGTCTGACTGTCTATTTTACCAAATTCTTTTCCTATCCCATCAATCGATCTGGTTGTTTTCACCGAGGCGCCTTAGCGAAATCAGATAGATAGGAGGAGGGGCGGAGTATCCCCGGTTTAGAGAAATCTTCTTGTATAACGTCGTCAAAACTTGATCATGCTTATTGCATGTCTACAAGTACATATTAGACGAACAAACCAATATAATATAAGCATAGCAATATTGATATAGAGAACATTTTAGGACAATGCTAACATTAGGACAATGCTAAGTTTAAGTAGCAACATGATAGTGATTACATGAATATTAGTGATGTCATTATGGTAAACTTAATTGATTAGCCATATTCAAAAATATGATATAATCATTGGGCTAACAATCTCCTCCTTTTTGATTATGGCAAATCTTCTAAGTTTAATATATATACAATAGATGCATGCATCACTAATAAACACATAATACTAGAATATTCTAATAAACACGTAATACTAGAATATTGTGTGCTAACTTAAACTTATTTTTCTCCCTTTGACATGATCAAAAATAAGCTTCCCCGTAATTAGAGCTAAAATGAACTCAAGCATAAGTAAAGGAGGGAAGCAAAAATAATCATGATCAAGGATTAGGAGAACAGTGTAACGACAAGTTTAGAAAATTGCATAACTAAAGTAGAAAAACTTGTCAAAAATAGTTGGTTGAACTTAAAAAGATTGAAAGCAATCAATACATAGTTTACCAACTAAAATCCGAAAAGGACATTCAAAACATATTTTGTTCATCATATTGTGTTTTGAAATAGACCAAAAAAATATCATATAGTAGGAATCAATCATTGGTCATAAATGAATCATGAGGAATAGAAATTCACAGATCTAGTATATATAAAAGAATCAAAAATATAATAAGACTTTTAACAATGATCACAGAAAAAAATATGATTCATAATTTACCCAAACAAATTAGTGAATTAATTCCATAAAGAGTATAATCATCAAAAAGAGATCAAAATAAGTATACTAGAATCTATGCAAAATCTATACCAAAGTCCATGCATTTGAATTCAATTACCATAGCATGATATACGAATATCCATTAGATAAACATGAAGGTAATGAAGACAAAATACTTGAGAAGGAAAAATTCAGTCAACTTGAATGCTTCTCCGCAAAGTATGATCAGTCAAAATATAGATAATCATAAACTTTGAGATAAAATCTCAATAAAAAATACAAAAAATAATTTTAAACTCAATCAAATGAGGATTTAAATATATATTTGGTAGATAACTTTTAGAAACTCGAATGAAAGAATTAAAAATAAATAATAATAATCATAGATTCTCTCATCCAATACAAATCCAAATATCATAAACAACTCAACAAGATATTTAAAGTAAAAGAATATATGTTCATGATGAACTAGTTATACCACATATTAAGGGCATAAAGAATTAAAACAATTAATTTGCTCCCCCTTAAAATATGCGTGTCTAGTTTCGAAGTAATTATATGCAAAAATAGATAAAATAAATGATAACAAAATCTAAAGAATATCCAAGATATGCATCTTTTCTTTCCTTTGATCAAATGCATATAAAATTCAAAAACAAATATCATCTTCAGGCAAAAAGAAATATCCAATAAATAAACGCTTAAAGATAAAGAAAATATGTCTTCAATAAATATAAAAAATATTTCAAGATATTAAAAGATTTTGAAAACTGTCTTTAATAATAACATTTGAGTACATGACAAATTCAAAAAAAAATCAAAAAAAACTTTTCAAAAATGTGGAATTTATTACGAAAAACTCTCTTAATAAATGTTCGAATGTGTCCATTTAGTCCTCAGACAGAAAGCTGGCGATTCGAATCACGGAAACAATTTTAACAAAAGAATCCATAAATCATAAATAAATCCATTTGAACAAATAAACAGAACTAGATAAATGTCCAAAGAAAAGTGTATTTTAGATATGGCATATCAAGGGGATAATTGACTTGAAACAATTAACTGCTCCACCTTTACATGGCTATATACAAAATAATAGTATTGGCAAATTTTAAAAAAAATTCAGATATATATTTCCAGAAATAGGAAACTAATTAAAAAATATTAAGTCTTCTTATCAAAGTTTATTTCTTCCCTTTTTAAAGCCGTTGCACGATGTCCATCTAATAACCGGAGGCTTAAAGAAAAGAAACGCTTTGAGGAAGAAAAATTCAATATGCTTGACTTCTCCCCGCAAAAAATTATTGCTTGAATAAGAAAAGAATAATAAAGCTTAAAATCATGAATATTACGTAAGCTAAAGACGAAATCACAAGACCATAATATTCAATGAGTAGTCACGAGATCATCAAATATGAATATCGAATAGTGTGACAGAAAAATGAATATATCAAAAGATGACAAACATTAACCTATGAAGATCAATATATGTTATCTTTTGAAAAATTAAATCATTAAATAATATTATCCATTAAATCTAAAATCCAAAATCCATCAGATAACAATTGCAACTAGATCTCAATAAATCTTTAGTTTATAAAGCGTTGATCAATCTTGGGTTAGCTGTAGGGGTACTGTCCCAGCTAACGGAGGTTCACCGGGGAACACTTAAGTACCGCTTCACTTCGACCGTGATCGTGGTAACAGACAGACCCTTTGTAGGCTTGTACCCAAAACAAATCTCTTCTTTAATAACCGAGGATTTAAGAAGAATTAGTGCAATATAAAAAAAAATTATATTCTATGGACTTAAAAATCTTAGAATAATGTAGCATATGGCATAAGATGTATCAATTATATTTATCCACATGTGCTACAAAATCATTGGATAACAATAAGATATAAAGAATTTATAAATCAAAATATAGGACCTAGATACGTTGATGTATTTTGGAACCTAGGGGACTGGGTTCAGTACCTTAGATTCAAAACTAGATAATAGTTGCATTTAGAACTTAATAAATCTTAAGTCTATAAAGTATGATCACTTCGGGTTAGCTGTAGGGGCCGGTTCCCAACTAGCTGTAGTCCGAAGACTAGTACAACGTATCGCTTCAGGCTATTTACACCTGTATGACAGAAGGACCCTTTTGGCTTGTTCCCAAAATGATTTATACTCTTAAGAACTTAGATTCAAAGGAATATATGCAGTATCATCGAACATCGTCGAAATCCAGAATCCCTAAAAGTAAATACCCAAGGAATGGTTTATCAAGATCAAGATATTAAAAAAAATTCAATAAGAGTCATGTATCTAAAATATCAACCAACAAGCCAAGAAAAACAAACATCATTAAAAGAGGCTTTGAGGAAGAAGCTAATACAGAGAAGTACATGAAATTGTTTAAAAAAATATTAGCTTAAGTATGAGATAAGCACAAGTTTGAAACTACTTTTTAAAATAATATAATATAGAACTTGAACTTAACTCATATCCCCATAAAGATATTTATACAAAAATATAAGAAATATGAGCAATATATAAATGAAAATGAATTATTCATGTATCCTTAATAAGCATAAAAAAAATCACAAGATCAAAAATATGCAAAAATATGCTTTGTCAGACAAAGATGTAATTGATTCATAAGAAGTTAATCACAATAAAATATGAGAATCAATAGTGAATATATTATGCAAGCACAAGGTTAAAATAAAATTATAAGTATATACTTTTCAAGTAAATAGGAGACTTGTGCTAAACATACATACTCATAAAATACCAATCAAAGTAAATATGACATGTTAAAGACAAATCGGTAAGAAGTGACCATTAAAAAATATTAAAGACGAAGAGTCAAAAACATATTCACCAAAAAAAATCTCCTATGCATGCTTCAAGAATAAAGATTAAAAGTAAAGAGCATACATAGACAAATGTGTCACACTAATAGAAAATAAATACTATATAGTGTAAACTGATCATTTAAGCTAAACATCTAGTCATGCTAGGATTATGTCTCATATTTATTCAAACAATAAACAAATTAAAAGATATCAATGAAAGCTAATAGCAAGACATAAAAAAGAACATGCTAGATATTAAGAACTATTTAGAAAGCATGTTACCGAAGTGGTTCTAGTGACCACACTTATGTTGGTGCAATTGCTTGGAAGATGAGCTTTGTAGCTTTGCAATCACCAACATGCTCCTTGGTTCTAAGGTTCAGCACAAGTAGCTCTACCTGAAATATTAGGTGAAGACTTTGGTATCCAATACTTGGATCCACATTTGTTAGCTTTGGGAACCCATTTGCATAAGTTCATATCAACAAATTTTCTAATCTGACAATGATTAGAAACATATCCATTCATACCACAATAATGACAGAAAGAATAAACAATAGTGCTATGTGTAGCAGTATGAGAACGTGCAGTGGGGTGACATGATGTGCGTGGATACTTGTAATAGAAAGCATAGTTGTGTGAAGTTTTAGCTTTGCTTGCTTGCTTCCTTTGTAAAAGATCTGACAAGTGCCTCATGCAATCTAAACTCAACTGTGGAAATCTCAATAGAATTATCAGAAGTAGAAGTATTTCCTGTATCATTCAATAAGCAAGTAAGCTTTTCATTCTCACGCTTATAAGATAGAATATCCTTTCTAGCTTGCTTATACTTATCTAATACTTTCTTGTGTTCTTCTAATAGTTCACACTAAAAGCATCAGATAACTTATCATAAGAAAATTCATTCTCTTCAAGAAGGGAATTATTCTGTACCTCGTTAGATAATGCCATTGAGCATAAAGTTGCAGCTTTATAAGGTCTCTCTTCTTCTTCTTCTTCTTCTTCTTCTTCTTCAGAATCTCTTGCTTCGCTTTCACACCATATGCTCGTGCTAGTGTACTTGTGAGACGATGATCTACCTTCATTTGATTGTTCATAGTGACTCTCCTTTCTAGCAGTAGTACAATCTTCCTGGATGTGGCCTATCTTCTTGCAATTGTCACATACAAGCTCTTCTTCGTATAAGGGATTATTTTATACCTTAAATCCAAATTCCATCATTATGAAGACTATCCTCCTCTCTGGAGTTGCTAGCTTTGATTTCATACCTGTACTCATAAGTAGCTTCAAGAACTTTTGAAATTTTATGAGATGTTGTGCAAGTAGTAATAAGATTGAATACATTTGTGTCTACAGCACAATAAAAGATATACATAGCTTTTGTATCAAGGCTAGCTAACTTCTTCTCTTCCTTCGTGTAACTATAATAAGGCTTATTGATTATAGAGGATGTGAGAATAGAAGTGATAGTAGGCTTTTTGTAGCAATTGACAACAATTGACCATATGTCAAAATCTAGAGACTTCAGGTAGAAGCTCATTCGTGTCTTCCAATAACTATAGTTTGTTCCATTAAATAGTGGGAGTCTATTTGTGGATTGCTCTTCAGTTGTGAAGTACATACTTGCCATATATGATATAGTGATCTATGTAATAACAATATTAGCTCGCTTTACCTGTATAACCTGTTCTGATAATAAGAATCTGCTCCAAGGATGTTAAGCCAGATAATAGAGTCTAGCTCTGATACTAATTGAAGGAGCAATTGGTATGAGCAATAACACATCTATAAGGAGCACCTGCAATAATTTCTCTATAAGGAGCACCTGCTCTGATACCAATTGTAGAAACAATTGGGATCAGAATATAATACCTCTAGATGGAGCACTGGCTCTGATACCAATTGTAGTACCGATTGTAGAAACGAGTTGTAAAGTGCAATACTCTAGAGGGGGGGGGGGGTGAATAGAGTAGGCAGCAAAAATTAGCTAATTAAAAAATGTTAGTAACATGATCACATAATATATATCACAGATATGTAAATGAAAAGTAGAGAGTAGAAAGCAAACGCAAAACACAAGGATGTATACTGGTTTCCCTCTTGTGAGGACTAGTCCAGTCGGAAGAACTCTAGCTTCCAGTTGAATCCACTATGGAAAATTACCACAAGTTTTCATTCGAAAATTTTACAACTTCTACAACGCGAACTTTGATCCGAAGTACTCGACCAACTTCAATTGTGAAGTGACTATTTTCAATCAAGCCTCTGATTACAATCACTCTGGAACTTCTAGACCGTACCGTACTAGCAAATCAACTAGAGGATTGTAACTGGCTTGGGATTTGAAAATGAATAGCTCAGAACACTTTGGAAGAAGTAGTAGGCTTATAGAAAAGAGATATGAAAGTGAATTGGTGTGTTGAAATGATCGAAATCCTTCTCTATTTATAGTTTTTCCAAAGGCAGAATTCTGACAGAATTCGGGCAGAATTCGGGCAAACCTCTATGAGAAAATTTTAGTAAGATCCGTAACTGCGGGAAGACCAAGTTCAAAATCCAACGTCCACTAACCGAACTCTGTCCGAATTCGGGTCAAACTCGGGCCGAACTCGGGCCGAATTTGCCTGGGGTTTTGTCAGGGATTTTGTAAATTGGTTTTTTGGGCTTTTTAAAAAGTAAAACAGTTAGGAAGTAGTTTGGGCTTTTGTAAGTGGGCTTGTTTTTAAAATGAAAGGGTATTTTGAAAACATTTCTTGGATAGCCTATTTGCTAGTACGACGCAGTTTACATCGTATTCCTAGACTCAATAAATACGAAAAATTCATTGACAAAATAGGAAAAATAAGAGCCCTTTGATGAATATTTGAGCAGACTTGAAGATGCCTTTTTCACTTGACGGCGGTCGTCCAAAGATAAACAGATCTGGAAATGGGAAGTCTACACATTACTTTACAGCCTTAGCCTTTTGGAGGCCATATGAGTCTTACTATCTGTTTCATCGAATTCTTTTTCTATCCCATCAATCGATCCGGTTGTTTTCACCGAGGCGCCTTAGCGAAATCAGATAGATAGGGGAAGGACGGAGTATCCCCGGTTCAGAGAAATCTTCTTGTATAACACCGTCTTTGGCCCATCAATAATTCTCTATTGCATATGTCCTGGTTTGGCAAAACTTGATCATGCTTATTGCATGTCAATAAGTACATATTAGACAAACAAACCAATATAATATAAGCATAGCTATATT
Source organism: Iris pallida (assembly GCA_029216955.1). Lineage (NCBI taxonomy): Eukaryota > Viridiplantae > Streptophyta > Magnoliopsida > Asparagales > Iridaceae > Iris > Iris pallida. Next base: position 33,604 of record JANAVB010038695.1, on the reverse strand, counting down.
GATATAGAGAACATTTTAGGACAATGCTAACATTAGGACATAAGTTTAAGTAGCAATATGATAGTGAATACATGAATGTTAGTGATATCTTTATGGTAAACTTAATTGATTAGCCACATTCAAAAACATGATATAATCATTGGGCTAACATATATAAGCAAGCAGAATTACAATAAGGAATGGATGAATATAACATGATATAAAAAAGACCATTATATCTTCGAAAACAATATGAGAGTACAATTATGACGTGGAACAGTTGAAGATATAATTAAGACACGAAGTCAATATAGGATAACGACGAATTTAAGATAAAACACTGGACAACATGTCAACACGAATCAAGTCACATATAATGTATGTTTTAGAATAAAAGTGTTCTGCATATGGACGGGTTAGGACATCTGACAATCGGTACGTGGGGAGCAATGACTGCTACTAACATTGACATTAGAAAAACTTATACATTGCGTAGACTACTTGCATACTAGCGGTATTCTCCCTCCCGGCTCTCTCACAAGTAAACATGATGACTATAACCTTGGCTTTAAACTTAAAAATTAAATATTGAACATTAATATTGAACGAAAGCAATAAGTGAACATGTATGGTTATGGTAACAATTATAACTCTCGTGCACCAATGGTATAAAAGAAAAGACTAACAGTTTTAAGGAAAAGAATAACATGCAACATAAAATAAAGGCAACATTGGTCACAGTCATACTTGCCATGCTCTGGAAAAGGATGAAGTCGCGACTCACGACGCCGTCCGATCTACCCCGACACACAATTGATCATGTTAGATATGAAAATCCCACTCTAAAAACCCTAGAAAATGGATAATGGTTTAACCTATATATTTAATTCTATAATAAATCATCTGAAAACTAAATATAACCTAATATAATTTTGAAATTAAAATTAGATACTAATTTTTAGCCAAGGAAGATCACGGTTTCTAATTCGAAACTCGTGGCACGCAAATCGAGGTGCATCAATGACTAAGTAGCAAAACAACATGAACTCGAGCTTTTGAGTGTGCACACTAGTAGATTTAAGCGCCACGAGTGCAATGGAAACGACCGTGCCATAGAATCATGATCTGGTCAAAAGATATCGCTATTATTGCTAACCGTGACCAAATCGATGATTTATTGACAAAACTAAGTTCTACGAATTAATAAAAATACTAGATGAACGTATTAATTTCTGGGAAAAATATAGTCATAGATATATGTGTTAGCTTTCCAAAATTTCAAACGGTTCGTGATTCTGATTTCTGGTTCTCCCGAAATCTCGAAAATACCGAAACGTGTCAAATTTCGGATAACTGACACTCTACGAATTTTCCAAAAAATTTAGGTTTACATTTTATGATAATAAATTAGATATTAAGAAACCTAAACTCGATACGCTTCAAAAAAATGGCATGCAAAAAGTACGTCGGGATTGGCGGCAATCGCTTCCCGAAGTTGGAGGATCTCCAAGATCAAACCACAAGGAGGCTGGAATAATAAAGTAGGGTTTCGAATATCTGCCTCGGGCCACCCTATCCTGGCGGTTCCCCCTGGGCTCCCAGCGGGACCGGTCCTCCTCCTCCTCTTCGGACCACGCTGCCTCGCGGACCACCCCCTCCTTCCCTCGGGCCCTGCAACCCCCTCGGGCCCCGCGCCCCCCTCGAGCAGGCCCCAGCCCTCAGGACCTGAGTTCCCCTCGGGCAGACCCCTCTTAGCCCACGTGCCCCCTTGGGGTGCGTGCCCCCCCCGTTTGTTTTTTTAATGTTTTGTGGGTTTGAATTTTGAACCGGGTTCCCGCCTGTGGGGCCCGATCTCTGTTTGGTACTCATTAATAAATTGTTTTACTTTATATATATATATATATATATATATATATATATATATATATATATATATATATAGGCGGTGGATGAGCAGTTGGGCATGGACATGTGGGCCATGGGTGGTTGACTGGACTGCTAATTGTATAATTGACTATATTAATTTCAAAAAATTTATTTTAACTCCAAATAAATATGTAAAATATCAGAAAATTCCCCAAAATTCTATAAAATGCAAAGTACCATTATATACCCTAGAAAAATAATTGGGGCCATTTTATGCTCATATGACTACACAGTAAAATCTAGAAGTCCTAGAAAATAGGTTTTTCCTATATTTAATTATCTAAAAATTCTTAAGAATTACCAAAAATTCTAGAAAATACCAAAAAAACTATAAAAAAAATATGTTTGACCGTCCAGAACCCCAAATAAAATATTTGGCCTCTAAAATGACCCCGGGTGCCCTTCCAAAATTTACAAAAGCTTTTCAAAATAATAATACTATAGTAAAAATTTATCTAAAAAATACCAAAATTTATAGATAATTCAAAATAGCTAAAATAACCTATTCAGGCTATCTAGTACCATAGGTACCATTATATAACCAAATGTTAGTATATTGTACCAATAGACTAGGTTCGTACTATTACGATCGAAAATTTCAAATTCCTACAAAACCCTAATGTTATTTAATCAGGATAGAAGATTTGGTAGCGGATGCTACAATCTATCCCCCTTAAATATTTTTTTCCTAAAAAATCAAATGCCACTAATAGTATAATATAATATACAACTCTTATAAGCAATCTAATGATAACACTTAAGCTAAGTCATAAAGATAACAGTTGGAAAAAATCCAAATGAAACTAAATCAATAACATCTAACCAACTAAGCTTACCCTCTTACTCTTACGGATCATATTACCCTTGTATCAACCATTGCTAACTTAAAAGAATGAAAAGAACAGTGTTAGAATGACAGATGCAAATATATCAAAAAAATCATGGACGAAATCAAGCAGGATGCATAAGAGAGACGATGATATATAGAAGACTCATTGGGTTAGGAATCCTATTTTTGGGTGTTATAACTCTCCTAGAAGTTATTCTAAATTCTATCCTCAATTCTATTTGTAGGCTCACAGCTAGAACTACTAAAGTGAAGTACTAACCATGAGTTCACAACCTTATGCGAAACCTGACCTGCATGGGCCACCATAAAAACTTGTTACGACCTGCACCCACTTTTCGGGATGCGAGTGCGTGTCCAAGCCCAACCTACGCTACAGTATTGACTGTAGTACACTATCTATGATAAGCATTATTCATACAAGTACATAGTCCACATATATCATCCGCAACTAAGTTAAGACAAAGAGATTAAACTAAAAAGTCTCAATAAATGATTTAAAGAATGATCCACTAAAAATCAGATAGTCTCGAAAACAAACCCGCTAAAAATAAATATAAAATAATTATAACTAAAGTCCGTTAAGCTCACTAGCTAAGAATAACATGAAAGAGCAAAAGGAGAAATATGTTATTCTGTATTAGAAGAAGCAACCAGCACATTGGTATTGTTAGTGTCACCAAGATACGCACCTTAAACCTCGAGGCAAACTACGTCGTATAAGCTGAAAAACAGTTATTCAGTCAGGATTGGTGCAAGATCACCATAACTACATTACATAATATAATATACAAGCACGTAGAATAGAAATAAGGAAATGATGAATATAACATGATACAAAAGGGACCATTATATCTTCGAAAATAGTTTGAGAGTACAATTATGACATAGAACAGTTGAAGGTATAATTAAGGCACAAAGACAATATAAGTTAACGACGAATATAAGACAAACCACTGGACAATATGTCAACCCGAATAAAGTCACGTGTACTGGGTGTTTTAGAATACAAGTGTTCTGCATGTGGACGGGTTAGGACATCTGGCAGTCGTACGTGGGGTACAACGACTGCTACTAACATTGACATTGGAGAAACATATACATTGCGTAGGCCACAAACATACTACCTGTATTCTCCCTCCCGACTCTCTCACAAGTAAACATGATCACTTTAATATTGGCTTTAAACTTAAATATTAAACACCAAACATTAAACATTGAATGAAAGCAATAAGTGAACATGTATGGTTATGTTTGTTAGTCTATTTGCAAACAATCGATGGAAAAAACTCAGTTGCAATCCCTAAGAAGAGATGCAAAGAATGCAGTTGCAATCCCTAAAAAAGAGATGCAAATAATGCAGTTGCAATCCCTAAAAAAGAGATGCAAATAATGCTGATTGCGTAGCCTAAACGATTAAAAAAATTGAATCGCGTTTGCAATAGCGGTTTCTCGAAGGCAACAAGAGATGATCAACAACAGTTGAGTCTCAGATTCTCGAAGGCAACAGAAAGAGGAAGGAAGAAGAAGAGCGGATCTCGCTGGGGTGTTGAACACCGGCGCTCAAAGCTATACCCGCAGTACGGATAAGCTCCCAGGAACCAGCAAGTTCAGGAGAACTTCTGGAACGCTCGTAAGTCAATATTTGAGACTTGAACGGGCTTCCTGGACTTAACAGACTCCCTCAACTCTCTTTTCTTGGTGCTTCTTTCAAAGGAGGCCAAGGGGCTCTATTATAGAGTGGAGTTGAGACTTCACCTCTTCTCCTATCCGATGTGGGACTAAAATATCAATACTCAAAAATAGAGTTTGATATTTTAGATCATCCCACAATCAGCATAGAAGTGTGCAGTCCACGCCTACCCCCCGAACCCTCCCGTGCATGCACGAGACATCTTGGAGTCCGCGTCCGAGTCCGAGTCCGCACAACAAAAATTAACTTGCATCCTTGTTGGATTTAATCCTTTTTCCTTCTAGGAAAATACTTCCACATGGCACAAACTTGTGCCCCACTACACCTCATGTGCACACCTCAACACAAGCAATGCATTATATTGAGATACTCACCATTTGGTGTAGCCGATGTGGGACTATCTTTTCTAGTAAGGCAAAAACACCAACAATCCCCCACATATCTCAATATATGGGTTGAGCGTTCCCCACAGTGATTGTCCATCATGCATTAGGAGAGATGTCGCTACGACTTGAATTCCCGCATAGGTTAAATAACAGCATGATACAAGAATGGACTAAGCCTTGAATTCTGCACCATAACTGCAATTCTTCCTACTCACATAGTGACATCAACTGTGCTTCTGGCTGCACATTGAAGGCCTTGTGCCAGCCTGGTTTCAGTGTATAATTTTTGGGCGTCTACAAGTTTACCCTCAAGAGACGGCCTGATATCTCTGTCCATACACTATAGGTGAGTTCTATATAAAGAGTCATTGGCATGAAGCATTGCGCTTCTTTGCGGTGCTACGCCGCTATGACATGGCTGACAAAGCCAAGGCATTACCCCTACCTGGAAACCTCATCGTAGTGTCATACTACTGTAGCATGAGGTCTCAAGCCTCTTTGTAGTGCCAAACTACCCAGCATGAAGCCTTGCGCTCCCTTGTGGTGTTACGCCACTATGACATGGCTTGCAAAGCCGAGGCTTTACCCCTACCTGGGTACCTCATCGTGGTGTCATGCCACTGTAACATGAGGACACCGGCCTCTTTGTAGTGCTGCCTACATCTCTTTATTACGATTATGCAACATTAGGCTACCTGCCTATATGCGGTGCTACGTCGCCTGTAACTTGGCTAACAAAGCCGAGGCATTACCCCTACCTGGGAACCTCATGGTGGAGTCACCCACTGTAGCATGGAGTTGTAACACTCCTTTGTGGTTGTTGCGCCACCATGCTTCCTGTAAAGCATAACAGACCTTCACTCAGTCTGAGAACTCATTAAGGCATTATGCCATCCTTCTCACAGGATCAATTTTCCGTAGAAAATTCATAGTAGACAACAGTGGTTCTGGGTCCGAAACCCTTACATGTTCCGCAGAACAAGTGCCCACTGTTAACTAATATTTTTCCAGTCAATAGTCCTCCCTTGAATCAAAAAATTAGATATCTGGTAGATTTCTCTTTGAACCAATAACATAAAATTTATTGATAGGATTATAATGACACAATATTAGAATGCCTTCAAGCCCATCTTCCTTGCTGTGTCCTCGACCAGCTGACGCTTGAGACCCTTCGTGAACGGATCCGCCAGGTTTTCCTGACTCCGAACATCGATCACTGCAATGACCCCCTTTTTATGAGATCGTTCACTGCTCTGTGCTTCAACCGCACAGTCCTCTTCTTCCCGTTGAAGAGTTCATTTGATGCCACTGCTGCTGCCGCCTGGTTGTCACAGTATATCGGAATCGCCGGTATCTGAGCCCCAACCATTGGAAGGTCATACATGAGCTCCCGAAGCCACTCTGCTTCATCTGCTGCAGCGTCCAATGCAAAGAATTCAGATTCCATGGAGGAGCGAGATAACATAGTCTGCTTCTTCGACTTCCACGATATAGCAGCTCCACCCATGGCGAACACATATCCACCTGTGGAATATTCGCTCTCCACCTCTGAACACCAGCTAGCATCACTGAAGCCTTCCACTACTGACGGATCTCCGCTGTAGTATAGTGCATATGTCTGAGTCTTCTTGAGATATCTCATAACACGCTTCACAGCTTTCCAATGCTTTACGCCTGGATTGCTCGTAAATCGACTCAACATTCCCACTGCAAAGGCTATGTCAGGCCTTGTGGCAGTAGTAGCGTACATCAAACTTCCGATGACGCTAGCGTACTCCAACTGCCTGATGCTCTCCTTCGAATTTGGCTCCAGTTTCAGATCACTCCTGTACGGTGTATCAATAATAGGAAGATCTTGATACCCGTAGCGAGAGAGCATCTTCTCAATGTAATGAGACTGTGACAGCGCTATTCCAGTGCCTGTCCGGATGATCTTGAGCCCCAAGATTACGTCGGCATCCCCCAAGTCCTTCATACTGAACTTGGTCGAGAGGAATTTCTTTGTCTCTGTGACGCAGCTTAAATCCGTACCTAGGATTAGCATGTCGTCCACGTATAGACAAACGATTACTCCTCTTCCGTCAGCAAACTTCGTATAGACACACTTGTCTGTTTCACTGACCCTGTAGCCATTTGACCTTATCACCTTGTCAAACTTCTCATGCCACATTTTGGGAGCTTGCTTCAAACCATACAGAGACTTCATCAACTTGCAGACTTTGTCTTCCAGACCTCTGACGACAAAACCTTCTGGTTGTTGCATGTAGATCTCTTCGGTCAGCTCGCCATTAAGGAATGCCGTTTTCACATCCATCTGATGTATCACCAGCTTGTGTATTGCTGCTAAAGCAATTAACAATCTGATAGTTGTCATCCGAGCTACTGGAGCATAAGTGTCAAAGTAGTCGATCCCCTGCTTCTGAGCAAACCCCTTGGCCACTAGCCTGGCCTTGAACTTGTCAATGGTTCCATCTGCTTTCATTCTTCTTGAAGATCCATTTGCATCCGATGGGTCTTGCTCCTTCTGGTAGGTCGACCAATACCCATGTGTTATTGGAGGTGATTGAGTCAATCTCGTTGTCAATCGCCTCCTTCCAGAATATAGCATCTCTGGTCTTCATCGCCTCATCATAGGTAAGCGGATCTGCTTCCACATGATAGGTGACGAAGTCATCTCCGAAGTCTTTCGGCCTCCTCGCTCGCTTAGTTGACGGCTCAGCGAGTTCTGGTCAGCTGGTGTCTCCTCGACAACAACTCCATCTTGGACTACTGGTTCGATAAAGATCTCTGTCTGCTCCGCACCCTCATTATTCTCCGGAATGTCCGCGAGAACAATGTTCTTGTGCCTTGCAAACTTTTCTTCAAAATATTCAGCATCGCGAGATTCGATGATATGATTTGACTCGATATCAAGGAATCTCCGAGCATCACTCTTCTCGGCATACCCCAGGAAGATCGCCTTAGTAGTCCTTGTCCCCAGCTTCTGAATCTTTAGATCCGGGAGCTTCACATAAGCCAGGCACCCCCACACTCGAATGACATTCAGGTTGGGTCTGACTTTGAACCAGAGTTCATGAGGAGTTATGTCGGAAGTTGCATACGGCACTCTGTTCAGAATGAAAGTGGCCGTTAATGCAGCTTCTCCCCAATAGCACTTTGGGAGACCCAGCAACAGCATAGATATTCATCATCTCTGTCAACGTTCTGTTTTCCTTTCTGCTACTCCGTTGGATTGTGGAGAATACGGAGCCGTCGTCTCGTTGATGATTCCATGTTCTTTGCAGAATGATGAGAATTCATGAGACCTATATTCCCACCTCGATCACTCCTCAGCCTCTTGAGTTGTTGTCCAGTTTGCCGTTCAGCCTCGGCCCTGAACTCCTTGAACTTCTCGAATGCTTCGTCTTTAGATTTGAGTAAATAGACGAAGGCATACTTGGAGAAGTCATCGATGAAAGTAATGAAATACTTCATCCCGGCCTTTGTAGAGAATTGTTTGAAGTCACAGATATCTGAGTGAACCAACTCCAGAAGATCTGTGCTTCGATGGACCTGTGGAAGGGTTTCCTAGTGATCTTCGTCTGAGCACATATCTCACATTTCTCTACCTTACCCCCACACTTGGAGATAAGTCCTAGACTAGACATTTTGTTTATTCGCTTGCAATGAACATGTCCTAGTCTATTATGCCACAACTCAAGAGAGTAATTCAAACTAGTGATAGCATTGACATTATTATGCTGGGTTACAACAAGCTGAATTTTGTACATTCCTTCAGTCTGAAAAGCTTTCCCGAAGAAAGTACCCTTCTTGGACATCACCATTTGGCCAGCATTCATGTCCATCCTCAAGCCTGCGTTGCAGAGCAGGCTCCCAGAGATCAGGTTCTTTGCGATTGCAGGAACATGCTTCACACCTTGAAGCGTCAGAATGTTCCCCGATGTAAGCTTCAGCTCCACCGTCCCGATCCCCAGTACTTCAGCTTGTGCCTGGTTCGCCATCATGACTTTCTCGGAGTAGGCTCATAGGAGACGAACCAGTCCTTGTCTGAACAGACATGACATGTGCCAGTGTCTATCCACCAGTCCAAGTCCCCCCACAGTTGCAACCTGTGCTATCATGGCAACCTGATTAGTAACCAAAGAAATCTTGTTAGGCTCACCTTGCTCTTTGGGCTTGGACTTGCATTCACTTTTATAGTGACCCTTCTTGCCACAGTTGAAGCAAGTCACATGGGACTTGGACTTCTGTTGCTTGAATCCTGGACCCTTCACTTTCAGATTCGAGAAGTCCATCTTCTTGTGGTGAGAAGCCGCCTGCTTCCCTTTGTTCTCTCTGGTGGCTTGAACCAGATTCGCCGTTGCTAGTTGCTTGGACAGGGTGTCCAACTTCTGTTGAGAGCGCATCTCGTCCTCAACATGAATCTCGCTGAGGAGATTATCCAGGCTAATCTCCATCTTCCTATGCATCCTTGCATAGATGTTGCTCCATCCTGGAGGAAGTTTTGCCACGATCCCTCCAACGACGAACTTGTCGACGAGGGGCATGCTATCGTCCTCCAGTTTCTGGCGCAGCTTCAGGAACTCTTTCACTTGGGGCAGCATGGTCTTCTCGTCTTCAAAGACCCATTTGTGGTATTTTTCAACCATGAACATCTTCGACCGGGCCTCGTCGTCGTCATACAGCTTCCCCACGGACTCCCAGATCTCTTTGGCAGAAGTCCTCTTTGAGTAGGACTCGGCCAGAGAGTCTTCCATGGAATTCAGGATCAGCAGCCTGCATATGCTGTTATCCTTTTTCCACTTCATCTGCTTGCTCGTAGCAGCGGCCAGAACAGCAGCAGATCCTGTTGCTGGAACGATTGGTTCTTCCTCATCCAACACGTGATCAACATCCACGAGTTGAAGGTTCAGAGTCACCTTTCGCTTCCAGATCTGGAAGTGTTCGCCGTCGAATTTCTCCAACTTGTTAAAGCCGGTATCGACAAGCGAAGCACGAGTGTTTTCCATCGAATCGTATAGCTTTGAGATTGTTAGTCTATTTGCAAACAATGATGGAAAAACTCAGTTGCAATCCCTAAGAAGAGATGCAAAGAATGCAGTTGCAATCCCTAAAAAAGAGATGCAAATAATGCAGTTGCAATCCCTAAAAAAGAGATGCAAATAATGCTGATTGCGTAGCCTAAACGATTAAAAAAATGAATCGCGTTTGCAATAGCGGTTTCTCGAAGGCAACAAGAGATGATCAACAACAGTTGAGTCTCAGATTCTCGAAGGCAACAGAAAGAGGAAGGAAGAAGAAGAGCGGATCTCGCTGGGTGTTGAACACCGGCGCTCAAAGCTATACCCGCAGTACGGATAAGCTCCCAGGAACCAGCAAGTTCAGGAGAACTTCTGGAACGCTCGTAAGTCAATATTTGAGACTTGAACGGGCTTCCTGGACTTAACAGACTCCCTCAACTCTCTTTTCTTGGTGCTTCTTTCAAAGGAGGCCAAGGGGCTCTATTTATAGAGTGGAGTTGAGACTTCACCTCTTCTCCTATCCGATGTGGGACTAAAATACCAATACTCAAAAATAGTTTGATATTTTAGATCATCCCACAATCAGCATAGAAGTGTGCCAGTCCACGCCAACCCCCCGAACCCTCTCGTGCATGCACGAGACATCTTGGAGTCCGCGTCCGAGTCCGCACAACAAAAATTAACTTGCATCCTTGTTGGATTTAATCCTTTTTCCTTCTAGGAAAATACTTCCACATGGCACAAACTTGTGCCCCACTACACCTCATGTGCACACCTCAACACAAGCAATGCATTATATTGAGATACTCACCATTTGGTGTAGCCGATGTGGGACTATCTTTTCTAGTCCAAAGGCAAAAACACCAACAATGTTAACAATTATAACTCTCGTGCGCCAATGGTATAAAAGATGGGACTAACAGTTTTAAGGAAAAGAATAACATGCAGCATAAAATAAAGGCAATATAGGTCAAAATGACACCAAAACGTGTCAAATTTTGGATAACTGACACTTTACAAATTTTCCAAAAATTTAGGTTTTTGTTTTATGAAAATAAATTTGATATTCAGAAACCTAACCTCGATACGCTTCCAATCAAAAAATGGCGCGTGAAAAGCACATCGGAGTTGGCTGCAATCGCTTCCCGAATTTGGAGGATCTCTAAGATCAAACCACAAAGGAGGCTGGAATCATGAACTAGGGTTTTTGAATATATATATATATATATATATATATATATATATATATATATATATATATAAAATAAAAAAAAAAAAAAATATAATATATATATATATATATATATATATATATATATATATATATATATATATATATATATATATATATATACCCCTTTCCTTTACTTAGGCTGCCCGTTGGTGTACGGCAGAACGAACTCTGGCATTTTCGACCACATGGTGGGCAAGATTCGTCAAAAAATTGCGGGTTGGCACAACGCAACACTCTCCCCCGGGGGGAAGTTAATTCTCATTAAGCACGTCCTATCCTCCATCCCCATATACATCCTTGCGGTATGCTCACCCTCCATCAAAGTGCTCCATTCTATTGAATCCATCCTCGCCAATTTCTTTTGGGGTCATCTCGAGTGAAAGAACAAGCACCACTGGGCCAGTTGGGCTACCATGGCCAAACCCACTGAAGAGGGTGGTCTGGGTTTCTGCAGACTTGCCCACATGGTCGACGCCCACTCGGCGAAATTGTGGTGGAAACTCCTCTCCAAAGACTCAATCTGGACCAGGTTCATGAGAGCGAGATAGTCCAGATTCTGTCACTTGACAGAGGCGTCTGCCAACAACAGATCCTCTGCGTTGTGGCGGCGCATCACGCGGGGCCGAGACCTTGCGGAACTGCACTTGCGTTTGACATTGGATAATGGTCACTCGCAGGCTTGCAAGAAACGCTGGTTGGGGGACGACATCATCAGGCCCAACGCTGTTACTCTGACGCTGTGCGAGACCCGAGATTTATGGAATGAGGACGCGTCAGGGTGGAATTGGGATAGAGTTCGTGATTGGTTTGGCCCGGCGGCCATGGCGAGCCTGGCCGCTTCTCATCTGTCGATCAATGACGCTCAAGACGTGCTCAGGTGGTCCCTCAACCCGGGTGGCCTCTTCACCCTGGCTTCGGCCAGAGCCATCACCAGAGACACCCGGGTAACGAACTCCCCTTCCGCCAGGTTTTGGCACACATGTATTCCATCAAAATGGTCCATTCTTATCTGGCATGCCGCTGTCGTAAACTTCCCACGGACGATGCCGTCAAATCCTTCGGATTTAGTCTGGCGTCCAGATGCCACTGCTGTGTTGATTACCAAACTGAATCTGCCGAGCACGTCCTTCTCTCTGGTGAATCTGCCTCCCATATTTGGACGCAACTTCAAAGCAGGTATAAAATGGTCCCCACAACCGGGGGCATCAACGATCTGTTGGCCAGCTGGAACACGTCTCACGGACATCAGATCGTCGCTGCCGCCGCTTTTTGGGTTTTATGGAAAAACATAAATAATACAGATTCGAGGGCCGTCAATTCCCGCCTCCTCTATTGTTCAGAGAGGTGGTTCCTCAAATCTTCAAAAGGAAGAGGCTTTGCACTCACACCTCGAACCAATTTTGGGCCGCCCTGGACTGACCTGTTCGCCGCGTGTAATATGCTGGCTCTCTGGTCATGCTCGACCGAGGGGAAGGGGCGCTGTTCCATTGAGGGCTTGCTTTAGCCACCTATCCTTCTGATGCTCGGTCCGCGACCATTTTGTGGGCAACACTTCGTGTTTATTTCTTGTTTTGTCCCGTGTTTCGCGCTCGACGTGTTTTCTTGTATAGGCTTCGGCATTTTGCGCCTGTCAATCAATAAAGTTTTGGTTCTCTAATATATATTATATATATATATATATATATATATATGAGAGACAGGCGGTAGATGACAAGTTGGGCACCGACAGGTGGGCCAGGGGTGGTTGACTGGGCTGCTGACTGTATAATTGATTATTTTAATTACAGAAAATTATTAAAAATTCATTTTAACTCAAAATATATATGTAAAAATATCAAAAATTCTAGAAAATTAAAACAGCATTACAGACCATAGATAAAAATTGGGGCCATTTTATGCTCATTGGATTGCACAGTAAAATTTAGAAGTCCTAGAAAATAGGTTTTTCCTATATTTATTTATCTAAAAATTCTAGAAAATTACCAAAAATCTAGAAAATTCCAGAAATCTATAAAAAATATATTTGATCGTCTAGAACCCAAATAAATATTTGGCCTCTAGAATGACCCGGGGTGCCCTCACAAAAATTAAAAGCTTTTCAAATAATAATACTATAGTAAAAATTTAACTAAAAATTACCAAAATTTACAAAAAATTCAAAATAGCTAAAATAACCTATTCGGGCTATTTAGTACCATAGTTGCCATTATATAACCAAATGTTACTATATCTTACTATATACTAGGTTCGTACCATTACGATCGAAAAATTCAAATTCCCACAAAACCCCAATGTTATTAATCAAGATAGAAGATTTGGTAGTAGATGCTACAAGTACTATGCACCTTCGTGAGCTAGTACAAAGAAATCCAAGGCGACATGGGCCATGCGCCATCAATGTGCTATGCTAGCAGCAAGCCAGAAATATGTGCTGAAAGTCATGCGCGCAGCTGATGGTAAGCTATATAGAGTTGACTCAGATGCTTATGCATCTGGAATAGGTCAACTTTTAAAGTCCCCCTCCCACTTAGGCGCATCTCATGCGCTGGAACGGAGTCAAAGGACAAATCTTGTGGTTTCGAACCCATATGTCTACGTAGGCTGTACGCATGAAGTGGGTTCAACTCACAATATGTGTTGTTCTCCCACCAATTACTTAGGTGCATCTCATGTGCTGGAACCAAGTCAAGGGGTACATCAAGTACAAACACAACCTGACACTTGGCCTTGCCATGCGTCTAAAGTGGGTGTAAATATGAAACTCTCCTTACACGATCTACGTAGCATCATCACTCACAAACATAGGTCTGAAGAGATGACTACTATGCACAATATTCCCCTCGTGGGGCATACTTGTGCTACAGTTACTATTAACTGCTGCTGTTGTAAGACACTGGCCCAACCATCAAGATAGTCAATGTTCCAGCGACTACAACCTGTTGCATCCATCCAACATCGTCTCGAAAAGAGGGTGCCAAACGAAGACGAGGAAGAACTCATGGTCGCCTCATGCCATATCATCTCCAATTCTCCTGCACCCTGGAGAAATGTTAATAACCCTTCGGCCACGGTTAGTGCATCGAAAAGTCGACCATGAGGGACTAAAATAATTCCTACTGGTGAGGCATTCTAGAATACCCGATCGAAAGTGAAGATCATATCAGCAATGAAAACCGTAGGGTAGCTAGACCCCAACTATCCACAACAATCCCTCATTTGAAGATGAGGACATCTGTCAGCGAATCGACGCTGAAGCAGCTGGGGGTAGCCAAGTCTGGGAGTCAGAGGAAGAAGCCTCAATCTTCCTACAAGACAGTGAAGCAAAAAGTGAGTGGTCTACTTTTTTATCTACTTCGTCCCACTTCATGCCTGTTTATATGACAGGGGGTAGAAACGAAGAAGAGGGAGACGCTCCAGCCCCAAATCTCTTACATCATATTGATACTCTACAGACGGGTCTTAAAACTCTCTCTACCTCCATGCAGGTGGTGCTCAACATCAGGACAAGCTTAGGTGCAAACCCTCTGTCCACGGCTCCGACATCTGTAAGTCTTGACCCAGTTCCCAATAGGGAATCAAATATGCCACCCCAATATGTACTCTTGGGAACGATCACCGTACCTACCCTCGGTCGTCTGTTCCCTTGGGGACCGATCAACATGTGCTGCCTTGATCGTTCGTTCACGCCTCAACTGAGGAACTGTTCGAGCTTGTGAGGGATCTACATACCCGCGTAGAGGCTAAGGACAAATAGGAGGAGCATCAGAAGCTCAAGATTCGGCAACCCTACCCTCATGAGTGGAACAATGTGGTTTATCCTCCCAAGTACAAACCACCATCGTTGACGCTATTCGACGAAAAGGAGTCTTCTCGTCGATATCTGACATACTTCGCATCCATGACTGGGCACTTACGAAATACGATGCCTTGCTCATAAGTCTGTTCATCAGGGCGTTGAAGGGGGTAGCCTATGAATGGTTATGCAGCCTTCCTGATAACTATATATCCTCCTTTGAGGATTTGAAGCACTTGTTCCTTTCCCGATTCTATGAGGAAAGAATGGACACAATATCATGGACCTTACACAAAAGGAGAAAACTTCGGTCTGAGCCTACATTGAGTGCTTCTGACAGACGGTACTGAGATTACCCCCTGGCGTCCCAGAGCCCGTGCTAATGGACTTTTGGCACAAGAACATGATGCCAGTAGTCAAACTCTTGGTGGACTCCCCTCAGTACACAGAGTGGGCTACATTTATTATCAGTACGGAGAGCGCTAAAATGATGGCCCAGGATGCTCGTCTCCTGGGGGTCAGCTTTCCCACATTCGAGGACAAAGGGAAACACCCTGCCAACATAACAGCGGGCATGAGTCCAAGCGAAAGCATGCATTGACTGTCAACACCTCCAAAGGTACGCCAGCTGCCGCTTAAAAGCCGCCAACTGCATCGAGACAAAAGAAGGTCTAATTATTCAATGACGAAGATACTGTGCAGCTCTTCGAGGTGCTTATACAAGGCGACAAGATTAAGTTGCCTGATCCGAAGTGCCCCGATGAGGTTGATAGAGTCGGCGATCCGAAGTATTGTTACTACCATCGGTTTGTCGGACATCCAACAAGGGACTGTCATATACTAAAGAATTACATACAAAGCATGATCAATACGAATGTCCTCTCTCTCGATTATGAGGACAAAACAATGTCTTTAAATATGGTGTCCCTTCAGTTTGGCACCCTGCCGCCAACTGAAGCTGAAGATGGCGTCGTTCCCATTCCAAAGGAAACAATGGAAGTAATCAACCTTCCACCAACTTGTGACAACATAATAGGCTGGTGCCACTCTCTACTCCTAGGACAAGATCATGTGGGTTCACCTAGATCTGGCTCCAGAGCTGACTCAATGGTACGCCCTACCACCAAAACCAAAGGCAAGAAGTTTAAGTCTTGTCGAATGGTCACAGCCTCCTCTGAAGAAGCCTTACCGGTGGTGACAAGGTCAATGCAGAACACTCAACAAGAGGAGGCTCCAACTGAAGAAGCACCTCATGTCGCTTTAAGGGAGGGTCCATCCTAACCTATGGTAGGAGATAAACAAAAGCAAAAGGAGGCTCATTTCGACAAGCCTCTAAGAAAAGATAGTGTCTCGGGGTTGACCAAACCCCACAACTTTGACATATTAGCGCATCTAGCCAATACTCCGGCTCGGCTATCCCTTTTTGAGCTTCTCCGACTCTCCAAAGATACTCGGAATACTCTATATGAAGCATTGAGGGATGCTGAGTCTTTTATAAGCCAAGTCTCATAGCTAGAAGAGGACCTAGCCGCATGTTCGTACTGCCATTGTATAGGAGAAATCATCCCCAACATTACGTTCACTCAGCAGGGCATGCTACTCAAGAATAACAGGAAGGACAGGCCGCTGTATTACACAGGGTACGTTGGTGCCATCAAAGTGGACCGGATACAAATCGATCCGGGGTCTTCCCTCAGAATCATCCTTCGGCGTTTGCTCCAAACTTTGGGGATATCGATGCACCGGTTGACTGCATCCAATATTACAATCAACGATTTTAATGCCAGAAAGAGTGATCCCTTGGGCAACATCCGTCTGAAGTGCCACATTGGTGATCTTCAAACGGAGGTGACCTATTATGTCAACTATGCCGATATATCATATAATGTCTTGCTAGGACGTCCATAGATACATGAGTACATGGTTGTGTCGTCCACCCTCTACCAGTGTATGAAATACGTAGCTAGCAACGGCATTGTCAGGACAGAGTTCATGGATGTCAATCCCTTCAAAGGGATCGAGGCATACTTCACAAAACTC
This sequence comes from Iris pallida, assembly GCA_029216955.1. Lineage (NCBI taxonomy): Eukaryota > Viridiplantae > Streptophyta > Magnoliopsida > Asparagales > Iridaceae > Iris > Iris pallida. The sequence goes on along the minus strand of JANAVB010038695.1, from coordinate 16,685 downwards.
TGATCTGTACAAGATGCTCCACATGGACGATGATGCCAACGCTGCCACTACAAAAAAACCCTTTTAATGACGGCTAAAAAGCGTCATTAATGACGAACCATGACGCTTTTTTTCACAGCAACCGTTATGAAAACGGGTGTTATAAATGTTTTTTAAAAGCGTCATAAAATAACCGTCATGAATAGTTTCTATAAAAGCGTTATGAATATTTAATATATAGTGCACAATTCAGGACTTTTGTAAAACGTTATGAATAGATAATATGTATAGGCTCAATGCAGCACATTTATAACACTTTATACTATTCAAATTAGCATATTTGTAACGCTCTATACTGCACATTATATATTACATTCCTAAAACTTAACTTATATATCACCATCCTTATTATATTCTCAAAATAGAGTACATATCAACATCTTCATAACATTCTCAAAATAAAATATTCAAATATAGCACCAGTCCAAAATTTAAGACAAAAGAGCAATCTCTCTACCAGCTCAAGTTCAAAAAAATCTGGAACCATAAAATGATAACGACTAATACTGAAGATATATATCCGCAGTACTATACATGACCACATGCCTAAACAACAGGCAACTATCAGCAGCCCCTCAGATCTCAGAAAATATGGTGATGCATCCACAAAATTTCCAGCCATTTGTTCTATCTCCTCACTTAGAAGCCGAGTGATTTGCCTTATTATGAGCTTGAAGAGCATTGTCAGAGTTAAAAGACCTGAAGATTAAAATACAATAAACTTAGCAACAAAGTCTCTCTAAAGATAATCAATATATTGAGAGAAATAATGAATCATCTAGAAATTTTGATATCATAAAGGAATCTCATATGTTACATGGACACATTTAAGCAGAGGCATCAACTTGATAAGATCATATACTTCCATGATAATTGATTATATATGGAACAGCAAACTATATCCATTGCCAAAGCAGGAATAACACAGTATTGAACTCAAGCACATCTGTTCTTGCAACTTTTATGCCAATTGGTATGGTGTTTAAGGATTGCAGGGAAATATCACAGTTAGACCGATAAGATAGGTACAAAGGCTAACTAGTATCACACTTTCGCTATTTGTATCACACAGAAACCGCTGCCACTTGGCCTTAAAAGCTGAGAGGCAAGGTCATAACACCAAGAAGAACAAATTATTGTTCATTACTGCAACAACAATATGATGAGAATACAAAACTGAAGTATAGTTGAAAGTTGAAGAGTCGACATCTAGGCTGCCACAAGCCCAGTTATCCCTGTGGGGCATCTTATCTACTATGAGTATTGCTGCAGAAAGCATATCAATCATAAACTACTTTTTGAAGTGCTCCTGTTGACTTTGAACTTGTAAGGATAGGTAAAATGTCCTGAATGCTAATCATCATTATTTTTGCTATTCCTGTTTGCTCATAGAGAAGCAAATTCATTCCCAAACAAGTGGTCATCGAATGATAAGAGAATTTGTTAACCTAACTAAAACATAGTTTATTCCTAGTATATCCACCATAGTAAAGAAAATTTAGTTCCATAATTACAAAAAAAAAGATGAAGCATACCATAGCTAATGCATACTGTACAAGATAGTTTCCGTAAGCTCCTCCTTCAGGCTACAACAAGTGAAAGAATTAAAATAAATAGCTCATGCAATATTGGACAGATTACTTATTCTCTGCTCAAAACCCAAAATATTACTACAAAGCAGGGTTTCAAGATGAACAACTACCTGGCAGCCAACAAGGCAGAACAACAACTGCTGTAAGGCAGGCAATTGCTCTAGCACATCTGGGCAACATAAAGTCCTCATTCTACTGTGGCCCTGGGAAGTTCAATTATGAAACTGGACGTTTTAGTAAAAAAAAAAATCAGATTCCTATAAAGGCAGACTGGATGAAACATGAAGAGAATTCAAGACACCTTGGCTGTCCCCTGTGGATTTTTCATCAGACGTTCAGCTTCAACTTCATAGTTTAAAATCCTAAATCAGTCTAGTCGTTCCTCCAGAAAGAGTGCATATCTTCAAACCCATCCAGAGCAATCCCAAGATAGAAGAAGAAAAAACTAACCATCTGAGAAACATGAGTAAACCAAAAATACTTTCTAAATGCTACTACAGTAAATTAACTTTGCTACAACAACTTCAATGCAATGTCAAATCCTACCAAGAGGGCTTGAATCATCTTTAAAATTTGGTATCTGTAGAATATGTCCTCTATGGGAATAGTTACACAGCTCCTCTCTAAATGTTGGATCACCCTCTCTTAATGTCCTATGAAAGACTATCAATGTTTTCAAAGCAACCTGTGGAATTTGGTAAATATTTTATTATCTGGAAGAGAAAACGGTATCACCGACTAACAACAAGAAGTGATATAAGTAACTACTTGTAAGTACAGCCAAAATTACAGCTCGTTTGAGAAGTTCTAGCCAATACAAACACCAAAGATGTATTAGTAAGACATAATGTCATAATTAACACGTGTACCTTATCATCCTTAGCAAGACAAAAATACACAGTAAACATGGTTTATTACTCAATCTAAGTATGATCTCAATATAATTTTAAAAAGTCTGAACCAGATATCGTTGCATTGTAAATAACATCTAGCATCTCATTCAACTAAGAAAAATTCAGGTGCATGGAGGGACGAGTTGAGCTAAGGGAGTTGCTCCCAATTTTTAACTACTATTACTGGGTACTACCCGGTACTACTACTACTACTGTCAAAGTAATAACACGTGCAATGATTATATTCTTAGATAGCATGTGAAAGTATTTCTGCCTAGTCTTCAAATATCGTGCAGAAAGAGTTTACAAGCTGAGCCAACACTCTAATATAGAAAGCCTTATCGCTATTTAAAGTTTAGAATACTTTTCACTTTTAATTAATAGTAAGCTGCTTACTGAAAATCCTGCATATACTATAGTTTACGTACTGCTCTGTAAATACATATTCATTAAAATTCTCAGAACGAAAACATATCCATAATTGTATTTTGTTTCCTGTTTTCAATTTTCAAGAGTTTTCTATTTTGAGGAAGATATTGGGAAAATGGTCATACTTTAGTGGGGTACCCTACTTCAGTGCAGAAAAATATTTTGAAATTAAACTTAAATAAGTTGGACATTGTCTTCCATCAAAAATGAGAATCTATCCATCCTAAGCTCGTTCTTTTTATTGCCTATTGTTACATGTTTTTTTTATGTCTAAACCAAATCACAGACCATATTATTCACTGAGAGACAACCAGAACCAAAATGTACCATGGGTAACCTAACCAACACAAGCTGCAATTTGTAAGCACAAGCTTACTTTTTTAACAGGTAAGCCGAGAAGTTGCAAAGGGAATGTGTCGAACAGACAACACTACAAACACAAAAGGCTTCTTTATATTCATTATTTTGCCAACTATTTATCTAGAGACTACTATTCATCTAGAGACTATCTCAGACCCCTTGCATTTAAAAACCTCTAAATTGTCTTATTACTGGTTTAGATAAGTTAAATATATTTTTTAACGGTCCATTTGCATCAGGATCATTGAAGGTCTGCTGTTCTCTTAAATTATATTGTAGATTCATAAACTAAAAATAATTACTACAATGTCGACAGTTAAGTCAAAATAAAGGGTATACGAGAAAGAACATAACTTTCATTCTATAAATGAAACCATATTCTTTTTAGTAATGTTGATTGTTGGTAATCATATCATAACTCAGTGAATCATGAAAATGGATACAATAAATAAATTAATCATAAACAAGATTCAGAGAGAGAATACCGTCCAATTACGAGTATTTGCTAGTCTCCTCGACAGGGCATAGATGCAATAAGCCACGTCAGCACGTGGACGAACAATAGATGTAGCTGCAAAGATCTCTACAACAAACAAGTTTGTATAATGAAAAAAAGGAATTACATACTAATTTCAGAACGAATTAAGAAGAAGAGAATGAAACATCAAAAAAGTATATCTTTTTCAATACAAAGAAGTGAAATTATCAACAAATCATCCCCGTTGCTTGTAATTTTTAAATTTAGCCAGTACAAGGAAACTCTTGTTCTGCATTAATTAATAAAATCCCAACTTTTTTGACTACTCCAGCTCGTCTCCCCTATTAGTTTACATATTCGATACTTAAATCGAGCGAACCTGGACAAGTTCTTCGAGGACGTAGAGGGCGTGAAGGAGGACCTCCGGGGCTGGAGCAGCTGCACAGGAGGCTCCAGGAGACGAACGAGGAGACGAAGCTGGCGCACAACACGAAGACGGTGAAGGAGCTGCGGTCGCGCATGGACCGCGACATCAACCAGGTGCTCCAGCAGGCGAAGACGGTGAATGGGAAGCTGGAGGCGCTGGACCGGTCGAACGCAGAGCACCGCGGGGTACCAGAAGAGCTCCTGGAAGTGGTACTGCATCGCATCGTCCTCCTCTCGTCATCGCCATCATCGCCATCGCGCTCTACCCGGTGCTCATCAATATATTGTTGTAGGAGCTAAGGTTAGGGTTAGGGTTTGTGGGAGGGGGCGTTGGGGCTAAGGTTAGGGTTTGTAGGAGGTTGAAAGAAGGAGGAGAAGGAGAAGATTAGTCTAGGAAAATTTTAGGGTTCAGGGAGATGGAAATGAGCAAGAAATTGAAAGGGGTTTTAAAAATTTTAGGGTTCAGGGAGAGAGAGAAGAGGGGGGGGGGAAGGGAAGTTCTGAAAAAGATCGGGTGTGAAGGGTTTTGTTGAAAGTTTATTAATTACAAGTTTGCCACCGCTCTAAACTATTAATGACGCTTTGTTTTATAAACGTCATAAAAAGCCCAGAATTAGTCCAAACCGTCATAGAAATAAAGGTATTTCGAACTTTAATATGCTTAGGTATCAGGCGTCATCAATACGTCTTATCGAGCGTTATTAAAAGGGTTTTTTTTGTAGTGTGCTAACTACAAGGCAAAAGCCGAAGCAGAGGTCGAAGTAGTAACTGAAGCACCATTGAGGGTACTACTCAAGGGGAAACCTCTCTACGTGTTAGCTCCTCTCGTGGCTAAGCTGCGGGGGAAAGCTCCGGCTCCCCTAGTCATCAAACTCCCAGATAGGGCACAGGAACCTACTAGGGTTAGACTCCCGATAAGGTCTCTAGAAACTCCTTCTGCTAGGTCGTCAGCTCCACTGGTAGCCAAGATACGACGAAAGGCCCCTGTACCTCCTCCAACGGCTGTCCCGGTTCTAAAAGATGAAGAACTAGGGGATCATATTATAGAAGCCTAAAATGTATGATCATCATCATGCGCTACTCACAAAAGGCACCAAGACTGAAGTTATCAGATGGTGCCCGACAATAGATGGCGCTGGTTGACACATGGTAGTCTTTTCGGAGAGGCCAAACATGTCAGTCGATAAAAATCTGTTTCGAATCCCGAACGGGTGGCGCTCGAAGAGATTTTGTCAGATTTGTCATAATGATTGACAGTTGCCTCGCACTATTCGCATTTGGCGCGAGGTTATTAATGACTTAAGCAGATGACACTAAAATAGCAGATGGCACCTGGCGCCATTAAACGTTGGCACTAATCAATCAAATTATCATCCAAAGCAGTTAGATGACGTAGCGTGCATGCCACTAATCTCGAAGAACGTGCACACGATACTGCCCATGACCACTCTCTCATAAAATGCCATCCATCCCATGCAGTTAAGTTAACCGTTCATGCAAAGGGTGATGGCACGCCTATGGCTGTCTGCGCCAATCAGAATAACTTGATGACAATTATTTCAGAACTCTATAAATAGAGTTTCAAATCACTTTCAAAGGATCACTAATGATCATGATCTCCTGAGCACTTCCAGCAGAACTCTCCAAAGGCTTTCTTCTTCAACATCGCATCGTCCATGGGATAAAGTGAACGTCTTCTGATTAGATTCCTATAGTTGTACTTTTCTAGAAATTAATTATGTTATTATACTTTCTTCTTTCTTAGTTTGTAAAGAAACATTTGTTTTTGTAAACAAATTGGCGACACTACTGGGGATAACTTTTTCCTCTGACGAGAATGTGACAACTCAATGCGATATTGCATCGGTCGGCATGACGCAGAAGTCTTTGGTCGTGAAAGTCGACCAAACTGCCTAGGAAGTCATGATTGGCGCGGGGGGTGCTAAGTGCGCTACCACTGCTGCTGTCAAGAACAGGGCACATGGTAAATGGACTCTGAAGTCCTCCAGTACACCAATCATGACTCCTGTGCCAAGCTTGGAGAAAAGCTTTGTAGCCACTTCCTCCACCTTACCAATTATGAAATTGGTAGAGAGTGCTCCAACCACTACCTTGGCACCAATCAAGGGACAACACCACAAGGCCACTTCCTCTTCCTCACTAATTCTGAAACTGATAGAGGGTGCGCTAATCACTGTTCTGGCACCAACCGAGGGACAATGCTACATGGCCACTTTCTCTTCCTCACCAATTTTGAAATTGGTAGAGGATGCACCAATCACTGTTCTGGCGCCAATCAGGAGATATTACCGTATGACTACTTCTTCCTCATCACCAATTCTAAAATTGGTAGAAAATATGCCAACCACTGTCATAGAACAAGAGAAAACACCACTTGGCTTATTCCTCTTCCTCTCCAATTCTAAACTTGGGGAAGAAATTACATATCACTACCCCTGCGCAGAATAAAAAAAAGTGCCCTATGGCCACTCCTTATCCTTCCCCAGTCCTGGACTTGGTGGAAAATGCATTATACTTCTCTTGGCACAAACAATCAAATCAATGCCAAAAAATTAGACTCTACTCAATGTTTGTTCTCTACTGCTCATTTGTGCCGTACAAACGTGTTGGAGTAGTATGCGCAGAACAACAGGGCATCCTGCCCACTCCTCATGGTCAGTGCCAATCAAGCCAGAGCCAATAACTTCCTACCATGCATTTTAAAGAGCAAGGTAAGGTAAACTGAGGGTGTCCCAGATAGACATCCAGGTGGCGCACGACTCTGACATGCGTACTTACCTCAATCAGTACAGAATAGCGTTAAGCCTGCATCAAAAATAATCTGTGCCACCTACCAAGTTGCACACAAAAGAGTTCCTCAAGTCAAGAATCCTCTCACATATGCCAACGAAGTCAGCACTCTCTGTACACACAGGGTACAGGGCACCTCAAGAACTGGAATCATATTCCTACATCATCAGTGAATATGTACCTCCGACTTCTCTTTGTCCTGTCACCGTAACCGATCTCCATGAACTTATTATACAAAAGCGGAAGATGACAAGACCATTTTGTCCACCTGTAACTCCACATCAGGAAAATTATCGTAATTATCACCATAAAGTAGTGATAAAATGTTGCTGTAAGTCAACTAAACGGTCTGTCTTTGACTGTTTGAGCTACACTCGAATTCTTGAACTTGTTATGGTGGATGAAGATGATTTGCTATATGCTTCGGTTAACATGACTTTTCGAAGAACTGGGGGTAGAAAATGTCCAAGACGTAATGCATCCCGCAATCCCAATCAGTAAAACTTTGATCTGATCCGTGACTCTAATGAAGGCGTCTACCAAAATACAAGATCAAGAAGCCAAGATCTACTTGGTCAAAGTAATCTTTTCTCTCTTAATCTTGGGGATGTCTCAGTCAGTGAAGTTCTCTTGATTCCCACCAAGTAACAATCGATCAAAAAAATCTTTTTTCCAACCAAGAAACAATCGGTCAAAGGAATCTTCCTGATTCTGACCAAGATTTCCTCAATCAAAGGAATCTTCCCACTCTTCATCCTTGGGCTAGTTCCCTACATGATTTCGATGTCGATAGTGAAAGCTCTGAGTGGATTATCTTTTCCACCAGTTCATCATCGGTAGCGAGAGAAGTGACTGCCTATGTCACTAATGAGGAATAAGATGCACCAGCTCCTGCAGTCAGGAGCAGAGGATCGCTGCTTTAGAGGCCAACTTGAAAAATATGGTCAAAATGATGGCGAATATGCATGTTGTGATCATGCCATAACACACTGTTTCACCGATTGTGAATCCAATTCCAACCCAAGAATACATAGCAGCATCAGCCCCTATCAACACCGATTTGGGGGTACAATCTCCTCATAATGCTACCATGCCAGCTCCAAGTCATTCTGGTACTGGGGGTGGTGCTTATCATACAATCCCACCTTCTAACACATCAGTCTAGTGCTCTCCAAGCATCAGGGGATACTAAAGAAGTAGTGAAGCTTCTACGTAGTCAGTTCGAAGCTGTCAAGCAAAAGGATGTCTGCAGAAGTTGGGGATCAAATAACCCTACCTTATAGAGTGGAAGGAATTCCTGTTTCTACCTAAATACAAGCCACCAACCATCATGCTGTTTGACGGCAGTTCATCTCCAAGTCAATACCTCAATCACTTCAAGGTGATGACTGATTAACTCCAACCAAACGATGTTTTACTCACTAGATTATTTGTCCGGTGTTTAGCGGGTGCAACCTGTGACTGGTATCGCAGTTTGGCAGTTGGTTGTATAACATCTTTTGTGGGATTCAAGAAAATGTTTTTGGAATGATTCTATGAGGGAACAAACGAAATGACTATGTCGGCCTTCATCAAAATCAAGCAATAGCCTAATAAAACTGCTGAACGTTTTATTGAGCGCTTTTGTCATAAGGCACTTAAAATGCCTCTGGGAACTCCAGATGCACTGACTATAGATACATGCAAATCAAACTTGTTACCTATAGTCAGCATGTGGAATGGACCCACATAATTCTAATATCGGGCCTCCTTCATAGTAGTGCCAGGGTAGCCGAGGACAGTGCTGACAAGTTCAAACAACTAGGCATCCAGATGTCTAATCTTGACAAAGATATTCTACAACCAACAACGGTGGGCGTCAGAACAACCACAAGAATAAAGAAGCTTTAGACATCTATATGAAAGGCAAAGAAGCTTTAGCCATCAATGTAGGTCAGTCAACACCTACTACGACAACACCCCCACAGAGATAGCATGCAAAGAGGAATATTCCTTTGACGAGGACGACATCATGACCATATTTGATTGTCTAATCAAATGCAGCAAACTTTAACTGCCCGAATAAAAATGGCCAGACGAAGTAGGTAAAACTAACAATCCTAAATACTATGTATCACAGGTTATTGGGACATCCGACGATGGTGTGTTACATACTCAAAGGAAAGATCCAGGAGCTGATTAATGCCAAGACAATCACCCTTCAACATGATGAAAAGACGGTGACTGCTAATGTCGTCTCTCTGTAATTTGAGGATTTCCTGCTCAATTTATGCATAGAGTCATCTCCATTCCAAAAGCCACTCTAGAGATCATCAACCTTCTACCAGCATGAAGTGACGGTCTTGTGCCCCTATCAACTGACAAAAGGGAAATCATGTAGATTTACCCCAATTTGGCTGCTTTTTAATCTAATACACCTGCTTCCTCTACAAAGTCAAGAATGACAACCAAATACAAGTCATGTCATATGACTTCACTGGGTGGTCATTTTCCATCTTTGGATGCTACCTTTATCCCAGCGGAGGTCTTACCTTCTTCTTCTAAGGTGACTGTACCAAAGCCAAAAGTTAACTACCAACCAGCATTCCATCTATATAGTCAACTATCTCGTGAACTGATAAAGAAAATAGGATATAATCTACAGAAATCCCTAGGCTTAAATCATGGGAAGGGATCTCGTATACCTTTTTCTACGGCTGAACACAATCAGACTCGTATTGGCTTATGATTCTAGAAAAATTCTTCATCTCTTCAAAAGAAGTCTTCGAGAAACAAGACACTAATAAAGAATTGCAATATGGTTTCCTTCGTACCAGCTCCAGAAGAGGAAGCCATGACCGGTACCAGATCTGGAAGACTCTACCTTAGAGACTATCCAGAGGGACAAGAGAATGCAGTCATTCAACCTCCAGTCCTTGATGCCCCTTCAGCATCTTCTTCTCTTGCTGCCAATGTTCCATCGACTTCATCTTCTCAAACGGAACCAACTCCGCCCAAACCAACAGCGGCCGACAAAGGAAAATAGCCAGTTCACTTTGATAAAATTGAAGAAAATTCCACCTTTTGGACTGGAGAAGCCGTATAACTTCGATATATTGGCTCAGCTAACCAATACTCCGACGAGGTTATCAATATTTAAGCTCTAATGTCTCTCGAGGAAACATGGAAAACACTAAGCAAAGCTTTAATACAAGCCGACGCTTGTCTGGCACACCTCAAGAAATCGGATAAGAAACCCGTGGCATATTTTTACTGTCATAGTTTGATGGAGCTGATTTCCAATATCACCTTCATGCAGGATGATATGCTTCTGGAAGAAAATTGACATGATCGACCTTTCTATTTTATAGGGTATGTCGATACAATGAAATTCAATCACATCCTGATTGACCCTGGATATGCACTCAGCCTTATGCCAAAGAGTCTACTGGATGTACTGAAGATCCTTGTCCATAATCTCTCTACCACAATCACGACTATTTTGGGATTTAATTTCGGGAGAAGTGAACCACTTGGAAACATTTGCCTGAAAGTTTAAATCGGCAATCTCTGCACGAAAGTCACCTTCTATGTGAATGACAATTATGGCTCCTACAATGCCCTGTTAGAAAGATCATGGTTGTATGAACATAACATTGTGCCATCAACTCTCTACCAATATTTCAAATATGTGGATGACAGCGAAGAAGTCCGAAAGGAAGTGGATGATCTTAATGTTAGGGTTATATACTAAAAGCATCACTTTTGTAGTAACCTTATTTCCTTAAATTTTGAATGAGAATCATATGGGCAAATATTTGTATATTATATTTGTTGCAAGTGTTAATGCAAATGTCTGATATTCTATATTGTAGATAATATGGTGTGTGGTGTCACATAGAAGATCATATTATCAGTTTCCTATGGAGTATATAAATAGTTCACAACCTGCATGGACTTGGACAATCTATTTGAAAGGTTGTAGTGTAATCTGGTATTAGTCTATCTTGACTATAGGTTTATAGTACACTTTGTGTATTGAACAGTACCACTTGAGCTTGTTCTATTTGTACTGACTACATAAAGAACAAACACCTTTGTTATTATGGATGCTTGTGCTCTTAATCCGAATATAATAATAGACATGTATATGCAGTATGCATTACTTTGAATCATGAAAGAGTGAGATTCATTATGGATCAACAACCTCTATGATTTAGGTAATAATATTATATGTATGATGGGCTATTGGTTATAAATAGAATTCATGTCCTGATACATCGGGTTGACGATGTCCTCTTAAGGAGCTAATAAGGATTGTCATGTAAACCCTGCAGGTGGATTATATCCAACATGACAAATAAAGTTGAGCGGTACTACTTAAGGATAAAAGATGTCAGTAACTTAATTTGATCGACGGACATACGATATCTTAACATGGGGAGCAAAACGAGCATATAATAAAAGGAGCCCACAAACATAATTTGGGATTAGGGAGGTAGTGCAATGATAGCTTATTAGTGGACCGAGCTATTTTTAATGGGCCTGGATTGTGTGTTCGGGCTGAACACGGGATATCCAGATCCGTTAGGAGGCCTAACCCTAATTTCTTCTTATGGTCCCTGCCGTAGCCTATATATATCCTCTATTCTCTGGCCACAAAATTACTGATCAGAAATTTGAAGCTTTCTCTAAATTCGTGATTCACGTAAGGAGAGAAAGAGAGGGCTGCCAAGGAGAAGAAATGGTTGGAAGATCGTCGCCCACACGACGTCCAACTCGAGGAAGGAATACGTGCAGAAGATCTTGGGGTCGTCTACTCGAGATTGCCAGAAATTACTTGTCTTCTTTCCACCGCAGGTATAATTTGTGAACCCTAGTTACCGCCTATAAAAGGTTAGAACATGTATTAAATCTGTTTAACTTTCTATCGATCAATACGCACACCAAAGTAAGGGTCCTAGAAATCTCCAGTTCCATCACTTAATCCCTTCCGGGGCTTCGAAGCATATTTCACTAACTCCAGGATGTACAAAGAGAAGTTCGTAAAAGTCGTACTGGCCATGGACATCGAGGAAGATCAGAAGGATAATCCAGATCACGTCCTTGTGATTTCGGTCAAAGCACGTACTTTTCGTCCTTCATCTTCTCAAATGCTGACCATCCATCTCTTTTCTTCTCTCAAGCATCCTCTTGCTGAAAAGACGGAGCATAGGAAGCTTACCTCTTCTTAGCCTCTTATTATGACCTTCGTCGTAACAAGCCTTTTTCTTCTCCTTCTCCTCCTTTTGTCATCAATCTTAGCAAGCCGTCGGCTAAGATCAAGAGCCCTATTGTAAATAATGATGTAATTATTAATAAAGTAGCGTCTCCTTTACAGTATACGGATGTCAATTATTATACTCGATGTTATCTAGACATCCTGGATAACTTCGAACCCCTTACATTAGGAGCAGTCCAATCACTTCAAGACGAAGTATCACTGGACTCAGTACAATATTCATTCTTTCTGGTTCCCTCCCGAAAGAAGGATAAACATCCAATTCTCTTCAGCAAAGGATTTAATCAAAAGACTACATCCGATAGTGATACCGAAAATGACGATAAAGGGCGACTTCAACTACGTCGTTACAGTTAACAGTCGAAGAATGTCATCCAAAAGATAGGCTACAACTTCAAAACCAACCTCGACGGTGGTTGGAGAAGGCAAACTCCTATTCGTATACCTGCTCCCAAAGGAAAGTCGATACAATACTACAACAAAACAAAGCATGGGTTAGGCTAAACCTCGTCGATCATGACCCCAAATGCTTATGAGTCTAAAAAAGAAGAGCGATGGGCACGTCCATCAAGTGACTCTATCTTCTAATATCGTGACCGTCGAGTTTTCAAAAGACGACGTGACTTTACGGAAGCCCATGAATCTGATTCCTGGGCACAAAGGATGGATACTCAATGGAAACTTTATTTCGAATAACGCAAACCACTTACTGAAGACCAGGTCAATGTCGGAGATGAATCTTCTTCAAGGCCAATCTTTATCAGCAAAAGTCTTTTAGAAGCAGATAAACAAGAACTGATTCAGCTCATTAGGGAATACATTGACGTATTCGTCTGGAGTTACGAAGATATGCCAGGATTAGAACCTCATATTGCTACCCATATGTCACCCCCATTTCCCGTATTTCCCGTATTTCGTATTTATACTCGTATCTGGATTTTGGCATGTATTTTTACTTTCCTCAACTTGTGGAATTTTGGTATTTCTCGTATTTAGATTTTTGGCATGGCTCGGTTTTATTGGGGATGGTTCGGTTTGGTTCAGTTTTATGTGTTGGAACACCCTAGCCCTATGCTACCCCTCATCTCCACCACAACTCCCCCTCTTTATAACTCTACCAACTTTTTCTCTCTCCTCATAACCACCATTTATTTCATTCTTCTCTTCTTCTTCTTCTTCTTCTTCTTCTTCTCCTTCCTCTACATAACTCTCCACCCTAGGCAAGTACATCTTGACACTACATGAGGACCCTCTTTTCTTTGTCCATTCGCTAGTTTAGGACATGGAGATCAACATTAGTTCTTGGGTTTTTATGATTTGGAGTCTCTGTTGATGTAGATCTAAGTTATTGCTATTTTTAGATTTTACATGTTTGATCTATTTTGGTTGGTTTTCTTTGAGTTCTGATGTTTCCATGTGGAAGAGCTTTTAGTTTCACTCCAGTTGGAGCCTTGGAAATCCGGATTTGGAGTTCGGATGGCCAAGTTATGAACTTGTGAAGCTTTGGGTTTCTTCCTTGGTGTTCTTGCTATTGGAGAAGACAGTGAGCAGTGTGCAAGCTGTTTAGCCTACGCACACTGAGCTGCATGCGCTCTTTAGCGTGCGTACGCGGACTTGAGTACGCTTCCTGTTGGAAGCGTGTCTCCTTGAGCGTGCGTGACTTTTACGTACACTGCTCCCTTGAGCGTGCGTGACTTTCACGTATACTGCCTTCCTTGAGCGTGCGTGACTTTCACGTATGCTGCCTCCCTTGAGCGTGCGAGACTTTCACATACTGCTCCCTTGAGCGTGCGTGACTTTCACGTATGCTGCCTCCCTTGAGCGTGCGTGACTTTCACGTATGCTGCCTCCCTTGAGCGTGCATGACTTTCACATACTTCTCCCTTGAGCGTGCGTGACTTTCACGTATGCTGCCTTCCTTGAGCGTGCGTGACTTTCATATACTGCCTCCCTTGAGCGTGCGTGACTTTCACGTATGCTGCCTCCCTTGAGCGTGACTTTCACACACTGCTCCCTGTAGCATGCGTGACTTTCACGTACACTGCTCCTGTAGCATGCGTGACTTTCACCTATGCTGCTCTCTCAGCGTGCGTGACTTTTCGTACGCTGCTTTCCTGACCCCCTTGCTTGACCCATTAGCCCTTGGAGTTTTGGTCTTATTTCCTTAAGCTTGGCTTTTCTATTGTCCTGTATATTGATATTTTATTCGATATTTTATGTCCATTTATATCCTTACGCCTTTTGACATGAACTTGATTTTACTTAATATGTTTGGAATAACTATTGCACATGGCCTGGTATGACAAGGAACTAGCATAACACGACAGTGACCCGTAGTGGTGCACTCCTGACATGACCAACCTGACATGATAGTGGCCCGTCGTGGCGCACTCCTGACAAGTACCTTGACATGATTATCTGGATAACTTAACTTGACCTGCCTTGACACCGTGGATGGTTTCTTCTTGCTTGCTTGTTAATCCACTTGTCCAGTCTTGCATCATGTCTAGGATAGGACTCCTGAGTACCACGGTCAGGAGTACCTACTAAAACGGATTAAGGTTAATAACTAGAATAACACAGTAGTCATGAAGAGATTGACACAGCTACAGGCAATCCCGTTACCTGGGCGCTCTTGGGATCTGTAGCCTGCCGTCGAGTAGGGCACATTTCTAGCACACCGTCGAGTGTTGCACCCTCTAAGTCACCTAAGGGTACATTTGTCTCCCGGGCGATGTACCTACCTGAATTCAACCCTAATCTTTCGTCCTGGGTAGCCTGGATGGTCTGCAGGGCTTGTGGCTGTGGAACAATCTCACTGCATCTTGTTAGTAATTAGGCCTGTGATAACCCTAGTTAGTTAAAGTAGTAAGCCGTAGGATCTGCTTGGCCGTGATTGATTGAATGAGGTATAACCAGTCCAGGCATGTCTTGATCCAGTACAAGACTGCTTCCTGTCTTGATTTCTTACATTATTATCTTGCCGATAAATGGTGGGAAACCAAGTTCTGTTCAGATGAAGGGTTACAACCCCGGTCCTTGTTTGGTTTACGGGTTGTAACCTGGCTATCGGATTAGTCCCATGGTTATCTCGTCGTATATCACCCTGCCATGTTTTCATAAATTTTAGTTTTAAATATTATATCTTCTGGTGTTAATGCTGGCTTTTGTTCTTATTTCGTGGCCCCCTTGTGGCACTTGCTCTTTCTGGGGTTGACCCAGCTAGTTTTGTGTGGCCAGATTTCGGAGCAGCTTCCAAGGATCTACCAAGTGTAGAAGCATAGAAAATAGCAAATAAGGGTCCATGCGGCTCCGGATACGAAGCCCATGCGGCTCATATGGGAGCTGTCTTATACAGTTCAAAGGAAGACTCTCAGTCTCATGCGGCTCGAGAGTGTATGCGGTTCAGCAGGAATATGCGGCTCGATCGATGCCATGTGTCTCCCTGTGATCCTTCCCTACAGCTGGCCCTTTGAATAGTAGCCTTATTTAATTCTCTGACACGATTTGACGACTGTGGCGGCTCTGGCATAAAGTGTCATAATGGCTCTGCCATAATGACAGACTCTTCGGAAAAAGAAGATCTCTGACCCGATCCGTCAGAAATCCTAGGTTACCACGTGGCAAATCTCATGCGGCTTAAATAGAGAACAGCTTCATGCGGCTCACTGAGAAATCACCCTATATGACTAGCAGAAATCAGCCATATGCGGCCCACTGAGAGCTCAGCCCCTGCGGCTCAATACAACGCTAGCTCATGCGGCTCGCAAAGACTATGCATATGCGGCTCATTGAGAGTTCGTTTCCTGCGGCTCGATGAAGCATTGTCCTATGCGGCTCACGAAGAGTTTCCCTGCGGTTCAAGTGTTGCCCATCCTATGCGGCTCTGGCAGGACCCACAATCAAAACACGTGGCATCGGATCAATCAAGGATTTAACCGAATCCCAACAAGTATTTTTGATATTATCGTCATAATTACTAAGATCAAGGCATATCATTTATCATCAAGCCAATGGGATACGTGGCGAGCAATCGAACATTGGCATAATCAATCATGAAGATTTAAAGCAGTTAGCATTAATTGCTCACAAGATACGGTGCTATCCGCATTAATGGCCTAGATTTATTGTAATCAGGATCAAGGGTTCAGATAGGTTGAAGGAGCGCCAACATTCCAAACAAATGATCATTAGCAAACCCTAATAATCACACCCCACTCCTATAAATAGCCAGCATCATTCCCATGCAAGAACCCCCGACAGCAAAAGAATAAAAAAAGGGAGACAGATATACAGAGAGAGCTTCCCCCCTTTTGATAACCACACAGAGAGAGAAGCCAGGAGAGCAACACGAGGAGAGCAAGAAGAGCATTTGTTCGTCCACCAAGCAGATCTTC
>JANAVB010038694.1:0-20093 GCA_029216955.1 Iris pallida | reverse complement strand
ACTAAAGCACAAGAACAACTAGAAACTACTAGAGGGAATCATAAGACAGAAAATAAAGGAAAAACAAGACGAACTAAGGATAACTACCAGGCAACTCACATAGAAGAATAGTGAGATCCACCTCAGCTAGCAACATCATGAAGTCCACTAATGGCACAACTACTCCTAAAATATTATCAACGGTATCCTATCAGGAAAATGAGCAAGTACAAACACTAACAGCAGTTCCATGTGAATTGACAAATTCTATAAGAGACAGTATAATGAACTACAAGACAAAGATATATGAAGACTTGGAACCATTCGAAAGCCGAGTTACAACCCTTAAACCAAACAAGGACCGGAGTTGTAACTCTTCTCCCGAGCAGAACTTAGTCTCCAATCAAGGTACAATGTAAAGGCATGTAGAGCATGTGAGTAGGGGTGAGCATTATTCGGTTTTGGACCGAAAACCGAACCGAACCGAACCGAATAAGAGGTTCGGTTCGGTTTAAAATGTAATCGGTTCGGTTTCGGTTTTGAAAACACTAAAATTCCTTATTCGGTTTCGGTTTTGGAGTTCGGTTTCGGTTTAAAACCGAAAACCGAATAAGAAATTAATATATACACATAATTTACATGTTATGACAAACAATTGTCATAGCTCAGTTGGTAGGGAGGGGTGAATAACTATGGGAGGTGTGGGCGAATCCCACCTCCACCTATATTTTGTGCAATTTATTTTTAGTTCATTTCATTTCTCAATACTACATTTAGTCCCACATCGGTGGGAGAAAAAATATGGGAGCAGCCAAGCCCTATAAGAGGGAAGCAATGGTGGAAGACTTGTAATAGAACCTGGGCCTTCGGGCTGGTTTGGTTTTGGACCGGTTTTGGACCAGTTTGTTTTAATTAATAATAATAATTTAACCGATTAAACCGAAAACCGAATTAATTATTCGGTTCGGTTTGGAATCGGTTAGGACCTATTTCGGTTCGGTTTCGGTTTCCTTTATTCGGGTTCGGTCGAATTCGGTTTTGCTTATTCGGTTCGGTTTTAGACCGAATAAATCGAATGCTCACCCCTACATGTGAGTAAATGAAATCATAGCATGGTGAGAAGTACAGAAAGTAAAACTGAACTGGAATATAAGATACGACAATAAATATAAAATATGTGATTTGAATTATTAGAGCGAAATGTGATCGGCTAGGGAGTCATGGTAGGGTTATCCACTTGGCCCGACAATCACAGGAAAATCTCTGGAAAGGGTCATGCCGGCCAACCTGGATAACCCGGCAAGGGTGTCTGCTACACCCTACGTGAGGTGAGGGTGGCGCTAGCAAAATAGTGACAGGAAGGCTTTGATCACATAACCCCTAATAATTCCCCATCCCTGAATAGTAAAATGGACCTGGACATGACACGTCATGACACGGGATTCCCTAAGAGGATAGCTACTCCCTCTCAGGAATCGGTGTCTATACAAGTACATGAAACAAGGCAGGAAATGTACATATATACCAAGAAAATCCAAGAACAACATCTCATGTCATGATCCAACATATACTAGTCCGTGAACTATCGTGACTGGGAATCAAGTAAGACACTACGACTGAATCGGATATAGCAGATATCAAGACAATGAAAACTATCAGTGAATGTACTCGCCTGCGGTCCTGAGCTGTCAAATGGGGTCGATGCTCAGAGTGATGCCACAGACCTAAAGATAAGATATATATAAACTAATTAGGGTTCAACAGTGTTAGGCTTGATTCTATAGTATAAACTACGCAATCTAGGTCAGACTCAGTCAACTAAGTCAAACTAGGTCAAACTGGGTCAAGGGTTGACTAACAGTTGACTTTTGGTCAACTGGTCAACTCTAGTCAACTATGGTCAGCTCTAGGTCAAACTAGGCTAATGTTTGACTAACAGTTGACTTTTGGTCAACTGGTCAACTCTGGTCAACCAAGGTCAAACTAGTCTATCCTAGGTCAAATGTTGACTCTACTTCGATGTTCAGTCAAAGCAATCAACCATGGTCAACAGGGTCAAAACTAGTCTCAATAAACATCTACAGGGTCAACCCATTCAATTTCAGTGATTGTGAAATCATCGAAATTGATGGAACTCAAAATACCACAAAAGGAGAAGGATTATAATAATAGGGTAAAAACCTACATATGTTGTCGGATGATAAAATAAATATCACCAACGTGTCCAGAATGGTCAAATCAGAAAGGATAGCCTGTCCAAAAGTCCAATTTGGATACAGGGGCAAAACGGTAATTTTGGGCCAAAATGATGTCCGTCGTTGGACACACTTTGCACCGAAAAATGTACCGAAATGAAAGTGCACAAAACCTAACAAATTATATGTCCACGAATCCAGAATGACGATACGAACCCAACGGTATATCCAGAATTGGATTCCGTTGACCCGATCTCAAATTGGTCCGTTGACCAGGACATTGAAAACCGATTTGCACGAAAAAGCGTGTCGGAGCTAATGTCCTCAAAACTCAGCAAATTATATGTCAATGAGTCCAGAATGACGATACGAACTTAACGGTATATCCGGAATTGGATTCCGATGAGCCGAACTCAAAATGACCTGCTGACCCGGATATTGGTATCCGACTTGCACCGAAATGCGTGCCGGAACCAATGTCCACTAAAACCTAGCAAATTATATGTCAACGAGTCCAGAATGACGATACAAACTCAACGGTATATCCGGAATTGGATTCCGATGAGCCGAACTCAAAATGACCCGTTGACCCAGAAAGTGGGACCCGCTTTGCACCAAATTGCGTGCCAGGGCCCACGTTCTCCAAATCAAGCAAACTTTATATGAAAACATGCCAGAACGACGCCACGAGTCTACTAGTGGTGTCAGAAATTGAATCCGGAGTCCCGGGTTCAAAAATGGAATTTTACAAGTGCAACTCTAAGAATTCGAACGGCCAACTTTGGCGTCGAATTCGACCGACCTAACAAGCTCAAACTGAAATAAAATTTAAAGGGGGCAGGAAGAGGGTTATACCAGCTTCGCACAGGAATTGGTAGCTCGCCAACCAGAGCTGCGACGGAGGAGATACGAGTCGACGAAGTCGGCTCCACAAAACTGTCCAAAAATTACACAATTTAAAGTGTCAACTTGGTGGCCGGTTTTGATCTATCAAACGACGAAATTAACGGGTGAAATTTGAGAGGAGTGAAGGTGGATATACCGAGATTGTGACGGAGCAAAGAGTTCGCCGATCCAACGGTCGGATCTTCCGAAAAATGCGTACGAAGTCGCTGTCCCGAAACATAATTTCTGAAACTTCTCCGCGCGCGCGTCGACGGAACTCCGAGAAAAACGTTGAAATCGCCTAGACGGCATGTCCCGGAGGACGTTGGCCGCCACAGGGAGGTGCGGCGGTGGTGCGCCTGGCCGGAGGGGGCTCGCCGGCCACGGCGACGCGCGGCCAGCGGCGGCGCCGGCACGGCAAGTGGTGCGGCTGCTGCTGCTAGCGACTGCTGCTGCTGCCAGCTGCTGCTGCAGCGCGCGTGGCCGGCGGTGGCGACGGCGCGGCGGCGGCCCAGCGGGGTGCCCGCACAGTGGCGCGCGTGGTGGAGGTTGGCCGGAGGAGGGGTGGTGTGCGGTGGTTGAGGTGGTAGGTTGAAGATGATGATGAGTAGAAGAAGAAGGAGATGAAGAAGAAGTTGGTGGATGTGGTGGTGTTGTGCTCGGCATGGAGGAGGAGGAGAGGAGTGGGTTGGCCATGGAGGAAGAGGAGGTCGGCCATGGGAGCTGCTGTGGGTGAGGGTGTGTGTGAGTTGAGAGAAAGAGAGAGATGTATGTGTGGGTGTATGTAAAATAAGAGGGAGAGAGAGAAAAGAGATATTATAGGAAGAGAGAGAAAGTAGAGAGAGGGAGTGGGGGGGTCTTTCCTGTACGAGTAGGGGGGGAGGATGATGGGAGAGGGGAGTGAGGGGTGTGTGTAGGAGAGAGTGTGATGTGAGGTGAGAGAGAGTGGGTTATATATATATGTGTGTGTAGATATTAAAGAGAGGGAGAGAGTTAGAGATATTTATTAGAGAGTGATAGGAAAGAGAAAGTTAAGAGAGAAAATATAGAGGGAGAGAGAGGGATAGGTCGGCTGGGGAGAGGAGAGTGAGTGTGAGTGTATATACATATGTATATATACACCTATACATATATACATATATACATATGTACATATATAATATACAAGGGATAAAATAAGATTAAATAAGTAGAGAGATAGAAGGATATTTTAGAGTAGGAAAAAATTAGTGTATGGATATTAATGAAGGGTAACAAGGAGCTTGGACTGGGTTCAGTGGAGCCGGGTTGGGCTAAAATGGACAGGGTACAATATTTGAATTAAAAACAGGTATTTATGATCATGGGCAAATAAGTAGCATATGGGGGCTCAAATAAATGGGACACAAGTATCAGGCGGGTAGTAGGCTTCATGTGGGCCATGTCCATACTTTGGGTTGACTAGGTTGGATAGATGTCGGGTCCCGAAATTAAATTAGAAATTAAATCGGGTTTCACGGTAGATAATTAATTGGCCTAAATTGAACCGAAAGTTGTGCGAAGGAAATGGAGCACAAAATGGAGTGTCTGAGTGGGACACGAAGGTCAGGGGTGAAGAGCGTCTCGAGTAGATCAGACATGACAAGTTGGTTCTGAGAAAACGACTGGTCTGGTGCTCCTAAATTAAAAGTCACGGTAACGCGCTTATGAGGATCAAGAAAAAGAGTGGGAAAATCAATAAATAATTAAATGGTCTAATTTGACCCGAACTTGCGCAAAGCAAAAAGAGTACAAGAGAACAAGTTCGAGTGGGACACGAAATATCACTGAGAAGATAATCTCGTCTACTGCAAACTCCAAGAAGAAAGTTTCCAGAGACTGGCATCCCTGATGCTCTAGAATTCCAAGTCACGGTAAAGAGCATTTAAAGATCAAAATTAATTATATAGAAATGAATTATTGAAAATAATTCATTAGAAAAATTCGAAAAATAATTCGAAAATTTCAGGGGGCTTACATGTTGTGAACGCGTTTGTACAGGAAGAGCCTCTTCTGCGGAGAAAGAGACCATGCGGCAAGACTTGATCTTCCTGCCTTTGGTTTTGGAGGCAGAGCGTACCTCCGGTTGAGTAACCTCGGAGACGAGATCAGGGTGAACCCATAAGACCTCTCCCCGAGATGTGGTGAGTGGGATGAGTCCACTCACGTTGTCACGAGTAGGTGGTAAGTTAACCACCTCCATTGTCGCCTTAGGGATGGTGTAAACCCCCTAAATTTCTACTATTTTTTTTATTTTAATTTTTGGTACTGATTTAAATTTTGTATTGTACGTCGCGTAGTCGTATTTTACGTCGCGTACGGGTCGCGTTATTCGTATTTGTACGTCACGCGCAAATTACGTTTTGTATTTGCTCATCGAATACGAATATGTGCGAGGTACATATATTTGAAAATTATTTTTATTATAGAAATATAGCTTTCAATACTATATGATAAATAATATATTTTGCTTCTTATTGTAAAAAAGTGCCACAATATATTTTTTGCAAGTTCGTATTATTTATTTGTCGTAAAGGATATTTATTTATTATACAAATATAAATAGTGGCTTTGAAAACTATGTTTTGAGGCAAATATTCTTTTGCATATAAAGTACATGAATTTAAATTTATTTTCGAAATTATTAAATACTATTATTTTATTAATTGGAAAAAGTTAATTTTAAATTAGTTTATTATGAATAAATTGGCATTTGCTTTTATCAAATTATTATGAGTTTTCAAACCTAATAAGAGGATTTATCTAGTTTAAATCTCTTAGAAAAGATATTGATTGGAAAAGATTTTATTTGCCTTAAATTAAATAGTTTTAAATTAAAGATAAGTTTTATTTATATTATACTGAATTAGTTTAAATCGAATTTAAACTAATATAATATTATCTATAGAGGATTTTAAATCCTCCAATCCCTATCCAACTGGAAATTCTCACATCCTATAAATAGGCAGGTACTCATCCAAATTATTTCTTCCATTGTGTATCGTGTCCGTGCCTCCCATCCACTAATTTTTCTCCATACAAATACATTGCCCCCGTGTCCGACAGTCCCGGACACCATCCCCCGTCATTTCCGTGTCACACAAGACACAATAACCATCCACGACACCACCCTAACCCTAATATAATCCCTGCCGGCGCCGCCATCACAGACGCCGCAACCACAACAACCCGGCATCTCCGTCGCCCCCCCCCCAACTGCCATCACTGCACCTCGGCAAACCGACGGGGCACCACCACCGTCAACACCAGAATAGGAAGGAAGGGGGGAGAAAACCTCACCTCGGCCCGCGAATCCACGTCAGCCACCGCGCCGTACCGGCGTTCTTCGCCTTCCACAGCGCCGTGCCACCATGCTCCGACCACCCGTCGAGCTTCGACCGACCTCCATCCGTCTCCTCCCAGTCGAAACTCCGCGTGCGCCTCCACCCGGACGCCGGCGACTAGATCCAGCCGAGCGCTCCACAGCTGCTCGGAGCCACCAGCAGCCACCCGCAGCCACCCGATCCCGCCGCAGGTTCGACCCACCACCGCGGGTGGAGCCCTAGCCGCCCGACCTCGCGACCGTGCCGCCGCTGGAGCAGCCTCCAGCCTCCCAGAGCTCCGCCCCGCGACGGCAGGCCACCGTCGCGCGCCCACCGCGGCAGATCTGACCGCCCGCTTCACCAACTCCCCACCGCGATCCACGGATCTGCTCCGCCGCCGCCGATCAACTCTCCAACCGCGCCGGCGAGCAAGTATGCCATTCCCGACGAGATCCGCGCCCTAGGGCGAACTCCTCCAACTCTCCGCCGTGCCCGGCGTCGACCCCGAGCTCTCCCGGCTGCCTCAGATCCAGACCGCCTTCGCGCTCATCCTCCCCCTTCAGGTCCGCCCGCCGCGCGCCCGACCTTGCCGCGCCGGAGCAGGCGCCGCCGGTGCCAAAACCCCCGTGATTCCCTCTCTCAAACCTTTCTCTCTCTTTCGTTTTTACCATTTGGGGAGATTGAGCACTGAATGTTTTTTTTTAGTTATTTAATATATTATTATTATTATTATTATTATTATTATTATTATTATTATTATTATTATTTACTATTATTATTATTACCTTTATTATTATTATTAAGTATTATTGTTAACATTATTACCTCTATTACTATTACTTCCATTATTATTATTAAGATTTTCATTATTATTATTATTATTATTATTATTATGAATTTATTTTTAGGAGTATTAATATTATATTAATCTGTTTTTATACGCAATATTTTCTAAAATTTAATAAAGTATTTTGACTAAGAAAAAGTTAGCTTTTCTACAAAATTTGTAGATTTTACAACTTACAAATTTACTCTGAGACGATTTCCAAATATTACAAATATTTATTACTTTTAACTGTTAGTTTTCCCTCTATAAATTATTTTTACAAAATATGGTATTTGCTTAAAAAGGAGTTTCATTTTCTAAGAATTGGTCTAAAAACCTAATTTTACTAATAAGGTTAGTTTCTGGTAATATAAATATTTTTTTCTAAAAATATAGTACGTAACTTTCTACACCGATTCTTCTCGACTACCACCAATAATCGTGACTAAATCATGCTTCCTATTTTCTTGTGGATTCGTACTTTTACTCATTAATCGTAGCTATTGGACAACCCAGGACTTGTCGGATCACCGCACCACATCAGGCGAACCACCAGGCAAGACACCTTGCCTTTACTGTTTAAATTTCCTGCTCAATATCATGCATGTTTTAGTTGTTTCTTTTTTAAATTATATGTAAATGCAAATTACTATATTTTATACAATTGGCTTAGATTTAAGGGACCACCGTATGTGCATCTCATAAACTGTCACGATGTGCCACAGATTGTGTATGAGTGGTGAGTCGCATATATCTTTGGACTTGCGTACCGACCGTACATCAGTGCGTACAGGCCGTGCGTTAGGATATAACTGTCAATAGATTGTGTAGAAGACTTGACGGTTATTAAGGATTAAACAGTGTCGTGGAGACGACGCATGTATATTATCATTGGGGGGAGGGGACAGTTATTAGCGTAGGGGCTACATTTTATTTTTACACACATTTTGGGCCAAGGGTGACTCTTCGGAGCACTACCTTCTGTCCAAGGCCGATAGTGACTCGGATGAGCGCTACTTACTGCCACTCTTTACTTTTCTGCTGAGCCTACAGCCCCTGCGTAGAATATTGTCCTCAAAGTGCATATCACCTAGAATGGTTAGGAACCTTTGCGCATGTATGTTTTCTATTGAGCTCTTACTATTCAGTTTATGGCATGATATTATGTGTCTTGTTACGTCCCTCTGAGGACCTGATTTTTCCCCAGGTGTGTGTTTTCGTGATTTCTTGCAGGTGCTCTAGCTAAGGCCATTCCTTCCTCCGTAATGATTGCTCTTGGATTCGTCACTTGCTCTCGCTTGCTAAATTCTTTTCTTGTATATTTTTCTCTATTTAATTTGGTTGGTAGTGGACTTTGTCTTCGCCCAACTATTATGTACTTGACAAACTCAAAGTTGTTTTATATCATTATTTATCTTTGTGGATGAGATTTAGTTGTCTTGGATTACTACATTTACAGCTTATGTATATATACGAGTCATATATTTACTCGTATGTATACAGCTGACATGATACATTTCTAGTCCTACTATTTTGGGACTGGGCGTTACAGATGGGGACGACGCCATCTTGTGTTGTAGTTGGCGGCAAGGTGCCAAACAGGAGCGACACCACGTTGGCCGAAACCGTCTTCTTCTTCTAGTCGACGGAGATAACATCCGCATTGATCATGCACTAGATGTAGTTTTTGAGGACGTAGCAGTCCTTGGTTGGATGTCCGACAAACCGATGGTAGTGACAGTACCTCGGATTGTCCACTTTCCCAACCTCGTCCGGACGCTTTGGGTCCGGCAACTTGATCTTGTCACCTTGCTTCAGTATCTCAAAGAGTTGCAGGGTGTCTTCGTCGTTGAACGAATAAACCTCCTTTGGCCTTGGTGCAGGTGGAGGCTTCTGAGTAGGTGCTGATGCACCTTTTGATGCATTGACAGTCAACGCCTGTTTCTC
The DNA here is from genome assembly GCA_029216955.1 of Iris pallida. Taxonomy (NCBI): domain Eukaryota; kingdom Viridiplantae; phylum Streptophyta; class Magnoliopsida; order Asparagales; family Iridaceae; genus Iris; species Iris pallida. The sequence continues at coordinate 10,920 of JANAVB010038694.1, read as the reverse complement.
CTTCGTGTCTCGTTCGGGGTTATTGGCTGCAGGCCACTTTTCCTTGTCCTCAAAGGCAGGAAAACTGACTCCCAGAAGACGAGCATTGGCCGCCTTCTTTTCTGCGGCTTCTGCTTCAATGATCAAGGAGCTCCAGTCGGGAGGAGGAGTAGAGTTGAGCCAGAGTTTGACTGCAGGCAGCATATTCATGCTGCAGGAGGAGAGGAGCGCATGTTCTGGCATGCCCGGGGGCAGTCTGAAGCAGCCCTGTCGGAAACGTTCGATGAACACTCGAACCGTTTCCTTCTCCTTCTGGCGTATCTCTATAAGGGACGCCATTGTCATGTCCTTTCCGCCGTCGTAGAAACGGTCGAGAAAAAGGCACGTCAGGTCGTCGAAGGAGGATATGGAATTGTCGGAAAGGCTGCAGTACCAGTCGTATGCCACTCCCTTCAGTGCCCCGACAAATATGCTGGTGAGTAGCGCGTCCTCCTTCGGAAGATGTCCCGTCTGAGACTGGAAGTACGTCAGATAGCGACGAAAAGAGTCCTTTCCGTCGTATGGCGTCAGTGTTTATGGTTTATACTTAGGAGAATAAACCACTTTGTTCCACTCGAGGGGATAAGGTTGGGGAATCCCCATCTTTTGGCGCTCCTCTTGTCTCGTCTTGGACTCAAAGCGCTCGCGCAAGTCCCTGATCATCTCGACCACGTCTTCCGTGGAGCTGGGAGTCGGGAAAGGTGGTACTACTTGAAGTTGAGCATTTGAGGGCTCCGATGTCCGAGGTGCTTCTCGGCGATCCGTATCCAATGATACCCGTTGAAGGGGTACACTTGATTCTCCATTGGTCCCTGGGTCGGGACAGGTAGAAGGTGTCTTGGCCAAAGCTGACCGTATCTCAAACACTGCTTGAGTCAGTGTTTGCATGGAGGCTAAGAGGGTTTTGAATCCTTCCTCTAATGTGTCCATGCGCTGGACGAGGTCTGGTGGCGGTGCATCAGACTCGGAATCACCCCCAGCCATGTATACTGTCATGACACGACTGGAAGTGGATGGATCGGTTGATGCTTCGCTCTCGGGTTCACTCTCTTGTAGGGGAGTTGTCTCTCCTGGAGCTTCGTCCTGGCCACCCCCGGCTATGTTCTGGAGAACATTCTCGACGGGAGCATCTGCAAGGGCCTGATTACCCTTGGTTCCGTCTTGAAGGACTTCTTCGTCGTCGAGACACAGATCCGTGGGGGCTAGACTACCCCCGGCTGTGTTTTGGGGGACACCCTCGTCTTGAAGGACAGGGGCTAGATGACCCTCAACCATGTCCGGCAGGCTGACTTCGAGAAGATCAGCCTCAGCTGTACTTTGAAAGACAGCTTCGTCTTTGGAAGGAGGCTCGACAAGGGTCTGACTACCCCCAGTTTCCTCCAAGATCTTCTTTCACCCCCGAGTGCCTTGAAACACTCCGGAGGACGAGACACTCGCCTTGGTTTTCCTCAGCTGGCTCTTGGACGAGGACGAGGAGTTGCCAGTCGTCTTTCGGACTGACGAGGAGTTAGAGATCACGTTGCATGAAGCAACCCTTGGCTCTTCTTTTGTTGACACCTTCTTCCCGAGGCGACGTCGGAGGGGTGTCGATGATTGCAGCCGCTGGAACACTGACTGCCTTGGCGGGACTGCCGTCTTGCAACAGCAGTTGATAGTGACCATAGCACAAGTGTACCCTATAAGAGGCATATCATACTTGTCGGTCGGCTCTCCTGATCGGCGCTTGTGAGTGATCACGTTGCACAAATCGTTGGAGGAGAGTGCCACCTTCACACCCCCTTCAGGCGCATGACAAGGCCAAGCGCCGGGGTGGTCAGGTGAATGTTGCGCCCCCTGATCTAACACCAAACAGACTTCCCGATCAGTAGTGGGGGAACAACATTTGAAGTGACTTAAATGGACCTCAGACGCACAACCAGAGGAGGCGCGGGAGTTCAAGACCACTGGATTTGCCTTACTCGACTTGGTTGTGCACGCAATAGATGCGTCCACGTGAGACAAGGACTTTGAAGGTCGGCTCGTTTCTGGCGCAGAAGCACTTGGGTCGACCTTGTACAGCTTACCATCAGCAGCGCGCATGATTGTGAGCGCATACTTCTGGCTTGCTGCTGGCATAGCACGTTTGGGGCGCATAGCCCGTGTTGCCTTGGATTTCTTCGTACCAGTCCGCTGGGGCGCATAGTACTCAGAATCCAAATTCTCTTCGCCATTACAGCGAGTGAGTCTGTCAAAGACAGAGACCTTCTGTGGCACATCAGAGGTGATACACGGGGGATTGGCTGCACCCCTGCTCCGTCGACGCATTTTCCTCGCCTGAGAGGGAGATGGATGGGGAATGTGGTCAGCCGCACATTTCCCCGAGAGATGCACGGCACCAGTGGGCGCATCTTGGTTGCTGAGGACATCAGCAGGAAGGAAAGGCTGGATCAGTACATCCCCTTCGGTGGTGGTGCCCGAGGCGTCGACCTTGCGCACCCAGACTCGGCAGGTCTTCTTCGGCTTCGGCAGCCGCTTCGAAGGACTCGCACTGCCTTCAGAGATGAACTCCTCATACGCCTGTTGATTGAGGCGTACGACCAGCGTCTTGTGGGAGGAGCCCACCTTCACATCGTCGGATTGCGACACAGCTTTCTCGATGGAGGAGATAGTGTAATCCCCAGCAGAGTCGCCAGCTTGTTTGCCATTCAAATTCTTTTATTGCAAATTTTAATACAAACAGAACAGTGTTACAATATAGGACTTAGATGTAGTCCTAGGAGTACACTTTTGTTTATCTGGGTCCCTTGTGCCGATGGAGTGAGTGGTAATGCGTTGACTCTGTTGACGATCTGACGACGTTTATCGGTTCTCTGAAGGTCTGGATTGCTCTGGGTGTTAGAGCTTGCTGAGAGGAGGAAGACGTTGAGTGTCTGTATCTGCCTCTCTGGTGGTGTGTTTGTTCGTTTTTCCGTTCCTGTGTGTCTGTGTGAAGGAAATGATCCCACTTATTTATAGTCTGCAGGCTGGCTGCTCATGCGCGCATATGTAGGATGCGCCTGGACGCGGGGACGCCACTTGGTGATTGCTGATGGAGGCGTATGAACGATGCGCCCTGATCGAGGGGTTGAATTTTTTATGCTGCTGTTGTGGGCCGGCACGTAGCAGAGGAGAAGATCTTTCTGTTGCTGAGATCTTGGGTAAGTTGAGTCAAAGGACACGTGTCATCGACCCATGGCTCAGAGATTTTGGATTTGATGGGGAATGATCTGGTAGGATGCGCCTAGGATTGGGCGCATGAGGAGGCTTTGGCTCGTAACCTTTAGGAGTCACGAACCATTCGGGGCGCATGGCTTTTGAGGCTCATGCGAGCTTTAATGGTGACTTTCCTTCTGTCTTTAGGGATCAGTGAAAAGTCTGAGGCGCATGGCTTTTGAGGCGCATGCAGAGCTTTAATGGTGACTTTCCTTCTGTCTTTAAGGATCAGTGAAAAGTCTGAGGCGCATGGCTTTTGAGGCGCATGCAGATTTAGGCGCATGGCTGCGGAGGCGCATGCGAGATAATTGGGTGGCCACGTGGTAGTAGCCGTCGAAGGAAAGTAATGATGATGCTGACGTTGGCGACGCTTCGTCTTCTGAACTGTTCAGACTTCGGGAGGCGTACTGCCAACTCTGTCAGTTCAGCATTTAATGTTTTTGACATTCGATGGACAGCTGAGTGGGTGCATCGGTCGGCGTTCCACTAGGCGTATGGGGACGCATGGGGGCGCATCCCTGTTCGGCGCTTGGTGCGTCTGTGTGATACGCTTGATGTTCAAAGGGCGCATATGTGTGCTGCGCTTTTTGGCCGACGCATCCGCTTCGTGACACGTCTTTAATGGTGCGACTGTTACGATCTTTGAGTGCTTTAAATAGCCGTTTTGACTTGGCTGATTTCGAAGCGTCCGGTTCATCCATTTAATACAAATTTATTGCACGGAATTCGGAGAGCCATCCACTTGGCGTATGGGTTTGATTTGCCCGGCCTATAAATAGTGGCATAGAGAGAGTTTGCTTCTCGTTCTCTCACGTTCTTCCGACATGAACTTGTTTACTCGGATGCATTCTATTGATGAGATGCTTCCGAAGATGAAGATGCAATGCAATGTCTTCATTGATGCACTTGAAGGTGACTGTTACATCCAAAAGTCGGAGTCGAGGGCTTCCGAGGCAGGCGGAAGGTGCCTGTTGCATCCAAAGATAGGGATGCTCGAGCCTCATCTCTGTTATTCTGGAAGAGCCGCAGATCGGAATGGCGGTGCTGCGGCTTTGGGGGCTCTTTCTTCCTTCAAAGTGGGTGTCGCCCACTCTGGTTGTGTTGAAAGCTGCTCCTTTAGCCGTAGTTTCGATTGCGGTCTTCCTTCGCCTTTGGAGGCTCTTTCGAAGACTCCCCTGGCCACAGGTCGGCTTGTTGTGCTCTTCTCTTGCTCGGTTTGGGGAGCTCTTCCTCCAGCTAGAGGGTTGATTGCCACCCTCGTTCTGTTCAATAAATGCTTTATTAGTCGAAGCATTTAAATGACGGTGAGCCTGGCTAGAAGAGCGGCACATAACTGGGCTGCTGAAGGGATACACATAACTGAGCTGCCGAAGGGAAGCACATAATTGAGGATGCACATAACTGAGCTGCTGAAAGGATGCGCCCTGCTGAGGGCGCATGGTGGGATGCGCCTGACTGAGGGCGCATGGTGATTGTTGCGCCTATTTGAGGGTGCATGGTGGCTGCTGGCTGTAGACTTAGGATCTTTTTTTTGTAGAAATTCTCCTTTGTACAATCTTTTCTAGACATGTAATAGACTTTTATATGTAATAAAAGTCCTCTTTCAATGTCCATATTTGTTGTTTTTGCTGTGTGAAGTACTTTGTCCGAGCTCTGGTGCATGTAGTGTCTGGCATATAGGTTTTCTGGTTCTAAAATTCCTTGCTTCTAGAAGATCCCCTTCAAAGTTTTCAAAACTTTTGGACAAGTTTTGGAATACTTTGAATAAGAAGCATGGAGGTTGGGACGCATGACTATCGGGGCGCATAAATACTCCGCGTATCAGTGACGGGGCGCATGCTCCGCTCAGTTAATGCAAATAATAATGCCTCGATAACCAAGAAAGATTAATGATGATCTTTTTGGTTTTATTTGCGGTTATCTCTTCACAGAACCCGAGGCGACGGCTGAGGTCACACTTCATCGGTTCACGCGTGCGACCAAGCCTATAAACAGGCGTGAGATGGAGAGAGAGAGTTCTTCTTCTCTTTGCTTTTGCCTTTTAGAGTTCTTCTTCACAAAAAATCCTAGCTTTCTTCTCTCAAGCGATGGCTCCCAAGACTCCTCGCAGCGGTGCTGGCAAGGGAAAGGAGCCGACGGAGTTTTCCGAAGAGGATGCTCCTGTCACCATTGTGACCGGCCGACGTTCGACCCGCAGTGACAGGTGGGTGTCGTCTCTTCCACTATTTTCTTTGTTCAGACGAGCTTTGGATCATATGGCTGAGTTGGTGTGCCCTAACTCTCCGTTGCCGACGCGCATGGACTTTTGTCCTGATGATGCGTCGAGGTTTTATCCCGCCGACGTGCATAGGTTTAGGCCTTTATTATGCACCGAGGTTTAACTGCTGACGCGTATGGGTTTACACCCTGATGATGCGCCGAAGCCTCTGCTGACGCGCATGGGTTCACACCCTGATGATGCGCCGAAGCCTCTCTGCTGAAGCGCATGGGTTCATACCCTGATGATGCGCCGAAGCTTTTGCTGACGCACGTGGGTTTACACCTTGATGATGCGCCAGGTTGCTTGACACACTTTGTCTTCTTTGCCTGACTTTTGTTTTTTTGTTGTGTCAGTGTTGATGACAATTCCTTTGCTGAATGAAGTCCTTCTGGATGCTTCTCTTTGTCAAATGGGGGTTGATTTTGACGAGGCGGTTATCAACCCTGCGAAGGATGCTATCTTACATAATCAACCTCCTGAGAGAATGTTGTAGATCCTGAATCAGTTGTCGATTTTCCTCCAGAGTATGATGGAGAGCGGTAAACTAAAATCTGCTGAATCCGAGGATGTGACTTTCTTAAAACCTGTCTTTTTGTTCGGTGACCGACTGATCTCTTCCGAGGCAAAGATACTGAAGATCAAAGAAGACTGGTTCTTCTCTGCAAAAGGCATGGTGTTGTACATGCGACAACTTGACCGCCAGTTGCTGCTGACGGCCTTCTACCGTTTAGCTTCCAAGAGAAGGATGCCCTGGGAGCTTACTCCTTCTCAAGGAGGGGCCTTGGGAGGTACTATTTCGATTGATTCTACCTCGAATCAGAGGGATACCTTGGCCGCTTCGCAAACCGGTCCCTCGTTTAGTTGTCGAACTTTGCGTCCTGGGAGCCTCTACAGTGAAGTCCCTAGTGACACTTTTGCCTTCAGTGCCTCCACCTTTGCAAGTCGGATGCTGACATCGAAGGTCACGTATCCGAAAGGTAGCTTTAGGGTTGAAGGTTGGTGTCATCACATGCCGAAGTGGGACGAGTTGACCATTTGGGTGCTTTCGAAGTTCAAGGCTGAGCTTAAGGAGATTGGGCTGACAGCCGCTATCCGTGCCACGCAGGCTGACGTGGACCTCAATAAGCCTATGTTCCTTGCACTCTTGGAATTGTTCAATGCTCAGACTGGCACCTTCTTTACTCCGGTGGAGGAGTTGGGGTTAGCTCTCCATGAGATGTACGAAGTGTCCAAGCTTCCTTGGGGCTCGGAACCGTACGAGGAATACTTTCCGTCGAACGAAAAGATCCTTGTTCTGGAAGATAGGGACCCGGAGATGATGGCTGTCTTCAAAGAGGTGGCGAGCCATCATTATCTGATGCAACGGAAGGACAAAGGCAGGACTCAGCCTCATGTGACTGCTTGGAGGGATTACGTCTTCAAGCAGGATCTGGCAGATTCCTCGAAGATCCGATTTATGACTCCGCAAGGGCTGAAACCCGTGGAAGTAACTTCCGAAATGAACCGGCTAGATGAAAGGACCCCCCGTTCAAATGAGAGTGGCGAGAATGCGTATAGCCGCTTCTGGCACTGTGCGCACCGGATGTCATCTAAGGCGGTGTTAACGACATATTTGATGATATGGCTCCGAGATTGTGTGTTTGCGGACGGATCTGGTGCTGTGGAGAGGGTACACCAGAACCTCATTTTGCCTGCCGTGAAATTGGTCTTTGGTCGTCCTCTAGCTCTCCTCCCGCGATGGTGTGTAACCTGTTGCGGGGTTTGAGGACCTTTGCTGATGATGTGATCCATGTGAGAGGTAGAAACGATAATTTTTCTCGGGCCGAACTACCATTCCATTATCTTATGGGATGGTTGATTCTGCATCATCCGAACGTGATGAGTCCAGGTCCGGAGGAGGATCACGTTGAAGGTGATGCCTTTATCTGCCGCTTCTACAAGAGGAAGTGGTTACACACTGGCGTCCCCGTTTGCATGAGAGTTTTATTCTACCTTCAGTGGTGGGAGATTATCAAGGTCGGCCCCATCTTTAAAGGTTTCGAGGCTGACCAAGATTTAGACGACTCAGGTGAAGATGCGATTACTCTGCCGAAATGGGGTTTTCGTTGGTTGTAAAGTATTCGGCCTTCTCACTTGGTTTACCGCAACCAAAATAGGTGTTATCTGGAGCCATATCTGTCCAGCCGGTTTGCTCGCCAGTTTGGCTATACTCAGCTAATGTTACGGAATCCCAGTAACAGTCTGGGGTTCATCGGGAGTTTGCTGGATGGAGCCCGGGGCTGGCAATATTACAATGCCGGGTGCACTGGTGTTCATTTACTGTACGAGTTCGCAACCCTCGGCCACAGATCCTGTATTCGGCCGTTAAACTTTATTGCACAATGAATACTGCGTCTCCAGGTTATGATAGGGAGACTAGTTTCATCATTGGAACTCAGCTGGAGGCCACGGCGAATATGTTGATAGCGGCTCGGTCATATCGTCCACTAAAATTGGCGGGATAACGGGCTGCTGTTGCAACATCAGTGAGAGATCCCTCTGTTGGGAAGAGACGGGACGACGCAGAAGCCGGTTCGTCTGTACCAAAAAGGCCAAGAAAAGCCACGACTCCAAAGGCTACGGGAATGCCGTCTGTAACGCCAGTGGAATCAGCTCTTGCTGAGGTAAAGAGTCCTCCGTAATTTGGCTCATCTTGTCATTTTGGTGACTTGTGCTTTTTTTCTTGTAGGGATCACCGAAGAAGAAGACCCGTGTTTCGAAACCGGATGTCAGTAAACCGAAGGAGGTGGCAAGCTCTTCTGACGAGCGCATTCCTCCGATGGTAATGTCTCCAATGGAGGAGAATCCTGAAGATGTTGTTCTTGCGGAGGTTTTAGTATCTCCAGACTTTGTTAAAAGAGATGCGGAGGTTGCAACAACTTCCGGGATGGTGCCAGCTGCCGTGGAGGCCTTGGACGCTGAGGGTCCAGCGGACACGGGGCTTCGTGATGATGAAGTAGAGTGGAGTTCGTCGTCTTCAGATGACGTCGCTCCAGAGTTGCAAGGGTCTGTTGCGGGGGCAACAGATATGGTTGGAACATAGGAGAGGGTTGATTCCCCTCCTTGTCATGATGATGGGAGGTCGGTTGTATCATTGCCGAGCCCTACCCCAGACTCAGCAGCGGAAGCTGAGGTGGCTACCGATCAGGAGGTAGCGACAGATCCTGTCCCTGTAGAGGGATTTGATGAGAAAACTCGTCTGGCGGACCTGACTTCAGGGGCGAGTCAGGAGATAAGTGTTGATCTCCCCGTTCTGTCAGGGGAGGTATTGGCTGCTGATAACACGTTGGGGGCTGATGAAGTGGCCACTGACGTCGGGGGTTCTTCCTAGTTTGGGAAGGATAAGGGTTTGATGGAACCCTCTGTTGCTCCTTCCACTTGGGGTACTATCTCGACGCCTGTCTCGGCTTCTTCTGTTCCTTTGGCTCCTCGGGCTAATAGTCAAGCCCTGTTGATGAAGAGCATGTTGATACCGAGGGTCCAGGCTCGCGGATTGAGGCAGGCGGGCCTTCTTGCGGTTCGTCTGCTAAAGCAGCTCCTCCGACTCCTGCTATGACGCCGCAGGTGCTGGCGGATGCAGATGAATACATAAAATTCATTATCGAAGCAGTGTAAAATACTGCAGAGGGGTGTATCGGCCGTGATGGACGCCAATGGGAGTTTTACGATGGCAAGAACTCTGGCAATGCCTCATATCAACCTGATCCGTCTTCATCAGGGCCACGATCATATGGCCGACATTCTATAAGCCTCCGTGGTTGAGTTGGACCAGCGGCTTTCCGAACTGCAGCGCATCCAGCGAAATGACTCCGTCCTGATTGATGCGGAGAAGGAGAAGCTGATCGCCGAGACTGAGTCTTCCTACCAGGCCACCGTGAGTGTCTGGGAACGCGAAGTGGCTGAGACTGAAGCTGCAGTGGAGCGGTTGTCTCAGTCTACACGGGAAACGGTAGAGGCGCGAGTTGTGTAGGACACTGGTATCGCTGAGATTGATGCCCAGATCCTCCGCCTTGAGGACCAACGGGCCCGACTTCTATTAGACGCCGAACGTGTCCAGGCTGAACACGTACCATTCAAGAAGGAGGAGGCAGCTTTCACCCACCGGGCTCTTACTTTGGCTCAGCAGCAGCAGCAGCTGGATGAGAATCATGAAAATGATACTTCTCCTGAGGCTATTAAAGCGATGCGTCAAGAGGCTGAACGTCGAGTCTTGGCGATTGTGGAGACTCGGGCGGCAGACTTGAGGCGTCGAATTGAAGAGCTTTCAGCCAACCCTGGGGATGTTTAGGGCTTGTAGTCTCTTCTTTTTGTGTATTTGCAACTCTTGCTGGGGATAGTGTAATCCTTTACTCTCCTCTTTTTTTTTAGAAAATAAAGAAGTACACAATTTCTGTGATGTGTTCTTTTTGCTGTCATGAACTTGATGATTTGTGTGGACCTATTATCTTTTGCGCACCTTGGTTTTTAGGTACAGTTAATAAGTTTGAAAGAACCAACATGTTTGCTCAGAGGTAATATGAACGTGACAAATATGGGATTCAAAATGATAGAATCTTTCCACTCAGAGGTGTTATGGACGTGGTAGGAGTGACTCTAGAGGATACGCGGAACTACTCAGAGGTAATGTGGACGTGGAAGTTCTGCGATTAATGTACGACAACGCAGGGGTTGTCTGTACGGGATGTTTACTCAGAGGTAATGTGGACGTGGTAAACATGATGGGTAGCGTAGTCTTATGGGATGTAAGATTCCGCTTTGTAGGGTGTAGGAGGACAACTCAGAGGTGATGTGGACGTGGTTGTCCTTCTACTGGAGGATGCTACGGAACAGCTGGGTTCCGGAAGCGTATGATTTTGTGGAAGGGAATTGTTCGTGAACCCTGATGATTGGGTCCACAGATCCCCTGGTAGAAGCACATGTCTGAAAGATGTCAAGAGTAGTACTTCTTTAGGAACTTGCCGTTGATGGTCATCATGAACCAGTCCCCATTGGGTTTGGCGAGGCGGTAAGCACCTTTTGAGTATACCGTCTCTACGATAAAAGGTCCTTCCCACTTGGGCTCGAACTTTCCTGGTGTCTTGTGAGTCAACACCATCGGCCTCCTGACTGCCAGAACCAGGTCGCCTACTTGGAAAGTCCTCTGCTTGACCTTCTTGTTGAAAGCCTGTGATATACGGGCTTGGTAAAGTTCGATGCGTTGTTGAGCTAGGAGACGCTTTTCGTCAAGTGCCTCCAGTTCCCGCAGACGACGACGTTGATTGTCCTCTTCTGTGAGTTGGTTTGTGATCGCTACACGGAGAGAGGGTATCTGGATCTCGAGAGGCAGTACCGCTTCGCTCCCGTAGACCAAGGAGAATGGTGTGTTGCCTGTC
>JANAVB010038693.1:0-30936 GCA_029216955.1 Iris pallida | reverse complement strand
GCTTCTCAAGATGAGATAAAGGGCAGGGGTCTAGGGAGGGTAATGATTTTCGCACCTTGCCCCAATCTATAGAGAAGTTGTTTTCCTCGACTCAAACCCGCATCCTCCAGTATGCGAGTGAGTGCCAAGCCTTACCGTCATGCCCGGCGACACCTCCTTATATACATATCAAGGAGCATACATCTTTCCATTTGTACACCAAGATCAAACTGAAGGGAAAGCTTATTTCTAGAGACTCTAATCTAGCTCAGGACCTTCGAGAAGCTCGACAAAGATGATATTTCAAACCATATCTTTGAGCAAGATAGAAAAATACTATCGTCAATTCAGTAGCCACACACACGCGCCCTCCCATCCAAACGAATTCCTCATGTTCTAACTTCTATCTCTGTAAGAAGAGAACCAAAAAGAAAGTAAACAAGAAAATTAGAACTAGCTCCGTGAGAGAAGCAAAGAATAAAGTGTGGGAATCAAAGAAGCAATGCATCTTTTCCTACAAATCAAATAACTAGGTCTCAAATTGTAGACTTTTCCTAGCGCGACTAACCTAAACTAATACCAAAGACAATTTATAGGAACTGAAAAGATTTTATGAAAAAATAACTGAAAATCACCAAGAAATTCTCAAGTAAGCTTGATATTTTTTTTATCGTCCCAAGGACAAGAATTGATAAGAGAATGATATAAATGGTTGGTGACCAGTAAACCCATATCAACAAGAAGCTCTCAAGAAACAATCTATGAACTTAATGACAAGAATGGTGACCCACTTGTTTGCAAAAGTATTTCAATCATTGAAGACAAGCAGTGTCTTTGTGAGCCCTGGGCCATTAACACTTCTTGGACTAATTTACCATATCCCAACTCCAAGGATTGATAACTCTCCAAATAATGACAAAGTAAAAATGATGTATATTTGTTGTTAACCCACTAACACTGCTCACTGCTACATTGATAAATTTAAGAAGAAGAAGAGTGAGATCCAAGTTTTCTTCTCATACCTCAAGATTCTTCTTCCAATTGAGAGATGCCCAGATGAAGAAAGCTGAAAAAAAGGACAAACTGTACCATTTTTTTTCATTCATACATCATTTTTTTCCCCAAGAAGCAAAGGCTTGGGCTTGAGAGGAGCTAAAGTCCAGAGATGCCCAGATGGAAAAAAGCTGAAAAAAGTGGAGACAAACTGTGAGAAAAATCCAAAATTTCTTATTTCAAGGAAACATAATCCAAAAGAAAAATTGTTGTTATATGAAGACATGGGCTTGGAAAAAAAAATCTAAAGATGAGAGGTGAGCATATGAAGAAAACCTGAGAAAGAAAGAGAACTGTGGGAAAAATCAAAGCTTTCTTCTCTCTAGAAAATTTTTTAAAAATCCATTTTTTTGCTCATACGTCATATTTTTCAAGAATCAAAGACATGGACTTGAAAAGAAACTAAAAATGACTGATGCCGAGATGAAGAAAAGCCGAGAAAGAAGAGAAACTGTTAAAAAAAAAAAATCCAAATGTTCTTCATTTCTCTAAGAAAAGAAAAAATCCAAAAAAAAAAAAATTCCAAGAACAGAAGGTTGGGCTTCGGAAGAACTAAAGACGATGAAAAGCTAGAAAAAAAAAAAAGGAAGCTGTAAGAAAAAATCCAATTCTTCTTATTTCTAAAGAAGAAAAAATCCAAAACAAAATCAGAATCAAAGACATGGGCTTCAAAGCAACAAAAAGTAGCATATGCCCGAATGAAAAAAAAAAAACGAAAAAGGAGTAGAAACTGTAAGAAAATCCAAGAAAAAAAAAATCCAAATTTTCAAAAAAAAAACCCATGAATCAAAGACTTGGGCTTGAAAAAAAAAAAATATGACAGATGCGCAAATGAAGAAAAGCTAAAAAAACAAAGAAGTAGAAACTGTAAGAAAATTCAAAAAAAAAATTCCAAATTTTCAAAAAAAATCCAAGAATCAAAGACTTGGGCTTGAAAAAAAATATGACAGATGCCCAAATGAAGAAAAGCTGAAAAAGAAGTAGAAACTGTAAGAAAATCCAAACAAAATCAAAATTCCAAGAATCAAAGAGTCGAGCGTGAAAAAAAACTAAAAATGATAGATGCCCAAATGGAGTAAAGCTGAAAAAAAGAGTAGAAACTGTATGAGAAAAAAAAGGAAAATCCAATCTTTTTCTCGTACCTCAAATATTTTCCAAGTAGCATAAAGACTTGGTTGAGATTCGAGAAGAGAGTATGAGAGGAAAAATGTGAAGGGAGGGACTGGCAACAATAAATGCACAATTTTTATGGGAGTTAATTAATAGCCGAATAATAACGCAGGATAGGGAAGTACAGTACGGTCCCACGTGTCGCGTCTGTGTCGTGTCCAGTTTTGAATTTTGGTTGGAAAAAAATGGAAATTAAAAAAAAAAAAAAATTGAAAGCTGGAGGACCGGAGTGGACTTGTCCTCTTCTTCTGAAGTAGCGGCGTCAGAGTTCAAACTCGAATAGTTTGTTTCGTACAAACATCACAACAGTTTGGTTCGGACACAAAACCTACGGAAAAGGGATCCTGTAACCGGGTTCTCGGGCTCAATTGCTTCGGTGATACTCCATCTTAGACCCTGTTAACATTAAAGTATTTCATTTATTATTTCTTACTTAAAAGTAATATACGTTATAATTAAATTGTATTACAGTCCATGTGCTAATTTTTCGTCCCTATGCTAACAGAAATATGATGTGGCAAGCCAACTCCTAAACTAAGTGTACACGTGTGCAGTCCACGTGTACACGAATAAAATTAGGGCTGGGGAATTTTCGCTCTCTCCAACTCTCTTCAACTCTCTCTCTCTCTCTCTCTCTCTCCCTCTCCCAAGGACGAACGTGGTAGAAGAGGCGACGACGATCGGCTGAAGACGAGGAGAGGCGACGACAATCGGCTGAGCACGAAGCGGCGGCGCCGCTCGCAGATGGGTACCTCTCTTCTTCAATTTAGGGATCGTCTTCTTCGAATCTTCAATTTAGGGTTTTCTTCTTTTCTTTTCATTATGAAAACTCTAATTGAAGAGCAGTTAAACCCCAAGGCTGAGCACGAAGTGAATTTAGGGTTCTTGCCACACTTGAATTATGGTTGTTTTGTTAAATTTAGGGTTTAACTGCTCTTGCTTGATTTTTGAAAATTTTTTGGTTTTAATTTGTAGATATTAATGTGCTAACAGTAATTTACAATATATCACATAATTACATAGACATGAATTTTGATTTTACTATAACAGTAATTGATCTACATCTATCACATAGATATTTATCACTTATTTCTGTGCTAACAGATAGTTTTAAAATTAATCTGCAATATTTTGATGAAGAAGTTGTTTCAAAGTGGTTTGAGGTTGATACTGTGCCATTCATTAGAATTCATATGTGGGTTAAGTTCTTATACAGAGGAAAGATGATGTATTACTGGAAGGAGGCAGGTAAGGATGTAAATTCTGGTCTAAAACGACTTGACAATGATGCAAGTGTCCTTGAAATGGCTCATAATGCTATTGATCATGGGGGTGGGGAGGTAGATGTCTATGTTATGCATATGGCAGATGATGAATGTGAGAAAGAAACTGAGTACCTTGCAGACTCAGAACATGAGACAGTTGAGGTGGATGATGACAGTGATGAAGACCTACCTGAAGAAGAGGCAGTTGATTTTGATGTTGATTTTGGTGCCACAGACCAACCTGAAGAAGAGGCAGTTGATTTTGATGTTGGTGTCATAGACCTACCTAAAGTAGAGACACTTGATAATGGTACAAATAGTTCTGACCCTGATATGGGTTCTGGAAATCCAGAGATAAAGAGAAGGGATGTTGGTTCCACATACCCACATGGGGAGCTATATGAAGACATCACATACTCACATGAAGAAGATGCAGCTGATGTTACCAATATGAAGAAGAGGAAGCTAATGTTGTAGATGAGGCAGTTGAAGAAGGTATCAAAATAACTGTACCTGAGGGTCATCTAGTTGATTCAGAATATGATGAAATAGAGGGGGATGAGGACTTGCAGGAAGTTTTAATAGAGACTGGCCATGTTAATGAAGATGGAGTATTGTAGGATGAAAATATAAGAAAAACCAGGAAAGGCAGACCGAAAGAGAAGCCAAAATCAGTAGATATTAGTGGTTTGGAAGCTTCAATTAGATTTGCAACAGGTGATGAGGAGAGCAGTGATTATGGTCCACCATCAGATGAGATTGTTAGTACTAAAAGCTCTGACTCTGATTTTGTTACTGAACATCCAAAGATGGAGGGAAGAAAGTTTCCAAGATTTAATGCTAACAGAAACATGGATAACCCTAAATGGGAATTGGGGCTACAATTTAAGGATAAATATGAGTTTAAGATGGCTTGCAGGCAGTAGGGCATAAATCAGAGATGGCAAGTGTGGTTTTCAACAAATAATCACAATAGGGTCAGGTACAAGTGCTATACAAAAGATTGCAAATTTTTTATTTTTGCAGGCAAGTTGGACAGGAAAGACAAAGAAAATAAGACTTTCCTTGTCAAGAGCTACAACTTGGAGCACACTTGTGGAAAGGTTAACACCAACTTTCATCTCAGTTTTAAGGTGATTGCAGAAATGTACATGAATGCGTTTAGAGATGATCCAGGGTGAAAAATTAGTCAAATTATTAAAAGAGTAAAGAAGGATTTGGCTCTCACCATTGACCTAATGAAGGCTAGGAGGGCAAGGAACTATGTAGTTAAGAAGATTGAGGGTGATGAAGACTTGCAATATTCTAGGTTATGGGATTACAAATGGGAAGTTATGAGGACAAATCCTGGTTCAACATTTGAATTTAAAGAGCCTAGAGGGAAATTTTGTGGCATGTACACGTGCATGGTAGGTATCAAAGAGGGTTTCAAACACTGCAGGCCAATTGTTTTTCTGGATGGATGCTTCTTGAAGTGTACTTATGGTAGGCAATTGTTGGTTGCCACTGGAATTGACCCAAATGATTGCATGTACCCACTTGCATTTGCAATTGTGAAGGTTGAGAATACTGAGAATTGGGACTGGTTTGTGGAGTTGCTAAAAGAAGATTTTAATATGCACAACTCTCACCATTGGGTCTTCATGAGTGATAGGCAAAAAGTAAGTATATTTTCTTTCTATCTTACATATTGTAGGGGATTATCAATACAATTAAAAGACATTGCATAACAGTGTCATAACATTGTCATCTCTCACACTGTCATAACAGTCATAACAGTGTCATAACATTGTCATCTCTCACACTGTCATAACACTGTCATCTCAAACACTGTCATAACAGTGCCTTGATCATCTCAAACACTGTCATAACACTGTCATCACACTATCATCTTACTTCTTTTATTTCTATATGTAGGGGCTTATCAATGCAATTGAAAGACATTTCTCGAATTCAGAACACAGGCTTTGTCTCAGACATTTAGAGCAGAATATGAGGAAATTTTTTAAAGATATTGGGTTGGTGGAGATACTCAAGAAAGTTGGAAGATCCACATATCTAGCTGAGTTCAAGAAGTATGAAAAGGAAATGGAAGAGAAGAGTATTGAAGCTAAGCAATGGATGTATGCTAGACCAGCAGTTTATTGGAGCAGGGCATTCTTTAAGGATACTTGCAAGTGTGATGTATTGCTCAACAACTACAGTGAGGCATTTAATAAGTACATCCTTGAAGCTAGAGAGATACCAGTCATCACAATGTTTGAGATGATCAGGACCATGCTCATGAAGTGTATAGATGCAAATGCCAAATTGGGGAAGAAGTGGAGGGGCAGACTTTGTCCTAAAATTTAGAAGAAGCTGGAGAAGCACAAGAAAAAATCCTATATGTGGACAACAGAATATTCTGGAGGTCCTAAGGTCCAAGTTAATGGGCCAGGTGGTTAATTTGTTGTTGACATAGTTATGAAAACCTGTACATGCAGAAAATGGGAACTATCTGCAATACCTTGTCAGCATGCTTGTGCTTACATATTTGGAAATAATGAAAGGCCTGAAAACTATGTTTATGACTGCTACAAATTATCAAATTACAAACTGGTGTACAGTCATGTCATTCACCCTTTAAATGGCCCTGCATTATGGAAAAAGCATCTATTTCCTCAAGGTATTCTGTTACCACCTACACCAGTGAAGAAAAAGAGTGGCAGAAAGACAATGGCTAGAAGAAAGGACCCAATTGGGTTGCAAGACAAAGGAAAGCATAAGACAAGTAACAAAACCATGGCCAAGCTCAGTAAGAAAGGCCTGTGTAAAGGAACATGCAGTGTTTGTGGGTCACATGCCCATAATAAGAGGTTCCATGGGGTAAATGTAAGTATGTGGATATGTACTTATATTCTAGGTCAAGATTGTTGTATATGTCATGCTTAATTTTACCAATTTTGTAGGCTGGAGGAGGCAGAGACAATGTAAGTGCAGAATGCACTACTGGAAATACACAACAGACCAGTAAAAGAGGAGAATGCCCAACTTTAAGTATCCTTTACATTAGGATACTGAATTTTGAATTTTGTCATGCCCAACTGTAAGTGTCATTTATATTAGGCTACATTACAGTCCTTTACATTAGGCTACTGAATTTTGATACTGAATTAGGATAATAAATTTTGAATTTTGGATACCGAATTAAGAGACAATGTAAGTGCTCCAGTACATTAGGATACTAAATTTTGAATTTTGTATATGTACTTACATTTCAGGCTGGATCTTCAAGGCAAACTGTCAGTGATTTGAATGTCAATGTCAGCAGTGCACCAACCACACTTAGGTGGATGATGGATGTAAGTGCATTAAAGTCAGTTATTGGTACATTAATATGGTATTTGGATACTAAATTCTAACTGTTGTATGGAAATGTTGTTGTTCTATTGTTCTCAGGGTACAAGTCAAGTGGTCAATAATACAGGCCTAAGCAGTGTGGGAGCTTCCAACCAATATCGATATTCAGGCCTTGGCTCAATTAATGGAGGCTTAGCTATGGGAGCTTCCAACCAGGATCATAATTTGGAGTTCTCAGCAAGCCAAAGGAGCACAGCAGCAGTCCCAACTCATCCAACTTCAACATTGCCAAGGAATGGGGGCAAAGGCACTCAGAGGAAGAAAGCAAGGTGCAGAGTAGTGCCATCAAGATACAATCTACCATCTAAGAAAAGCAAAAACTAAATTACAAGTGTGTAGACTAATTTGGAAAAGACTAATTTTGGAAAAGAATGGTCATAGCACCTGCATTTTGTGGTTCACAACTGAAAGATTTTATTTTTGTCGTATTTCTTTTATAGGTGAACCATTTGGATGTAATGACATTTGCTGTAATTTTTTTGGTTTCTATCACCTGGACAATTGTGTGGCCATATAGAAGAAGGCCTAATATGTACTGATATTTGGATGTGGTCCTATCACCTGTATTTTGTGTGGCCATATACATGAAGGCTAATATGTAATGAGATGTCAAACTCCTATTAACTGGATTTGTGTGGTTCTACTTTGTGTGGTTGGCAAATTAATGAGATGTCAAGCTCCTTTCAATTTGACAAATTCCTACTTTGTGTGGTTCTACTTTGTGTGGTTCGCATTTGTGTGGTTCTACTTTGTGTGGTTGCAGTATTGTAAATATGATTCATGTTGGTTGTATATGTTACCTAACAGTTTAGTGGATGTATATGTTAAATGATGTCAAGCTCCTTTCAAGTTGACAAATTAATGCAGTATTTTAAATGCAGTTACCTGACATTATTTGAGTGGTTGCCACTGGATTTTGTGTGGTTGCAGTTACCTGATCAGTGGTTCTACTTTGTGTGGTTGCAGTATTTGTGTGCTTGCATTATGTATCATTGGATTAATTGCAGTCTTTTAAATGCAGTTACCTGACAGCATTATGTATCACTGGCTCAATTGCAGTCTTTTAAATGCAGTTACCTGACAGCATTATGTATCATTGGCTCAATTGTAGTATTTTAAATATAGTTCAGTGGTTCTACTTTGTGTGAAATGATGCTGCAACATTAGTTGAATGTGAAAGCTAAAACATATGTTGCAGCTAATGATACTGTCATACCCCAGTACCAAAATACGGAGACAGACTAGGCCAGCTACTCCATATGAGATATTCAAACGTCATACGGCGATCGTGGCTGTCAAGAGACAAGGGGGTGTATGCTACATTCTAGTCACCTATGGTCACACAGAACATCTACGTCTCAATCATTCAAAGCAAGAAAACATCAATTAATGAACATATAAGATAAAGCAGTAAGGCGTCCCTGACGCTTCATCAAAATGGTCATGGGGTTCTAGCTTTATAAGGTAGATAGCCCAGAGAGTCAAAGATACATAATTGTATTCAGCTGCAGTCTGATTTAATTACAATTGTGCAAAAGACAAAATGTCTAGATTAGCCGGCTAAACAGGTACCGATGGCTAAATGCCAGGACATAAATAAAGATACAAGAGTGGTGGAGAAGAAACCCACTCGAGTCCCCCGCCAGTCATGCTCCTAGTATGCACCATTGACGTCAGGGAAGAAAGTCGGATCCTCAGGCTCTGCTACGCGATCTGGCCAAACAAAACCAGCCGGGTCAGCCCCGAAATAGCAAGTACCACAAGGGAGCACAAAAGAGTGAGATAAAATCCAGTCATAAAATAATAATAATAATAGTAAGCTTTCGGTCGTAACCTCGGTCCACAGCCTGTCCTAGCACGATAGACCAACCCAACAACCAAACAAGGACATGGGTTGGACCACGCACCATGACAGTCCGTGTCCCTCGGCTACTAGCGGAAGACCCAAGCACAGTCAAGTCATTTTTCAAGCGGCCATTCATTCCTGCGGCTTTCTATGTTTGGCGGAGTTATTCCCGTTATACTGATTAAAAGGAATCCTCAGATCGTGTCAACCCAGCAGGGCTAGCCAAACCATAAGACTTATAACACTTTGATTATGCACCAGTCCCCCGAAGGGCTACCGCGCTAAGACATTTAACACATAGCTCGTAGGAGTCAGATATAGCTATTCGCTATAGGCGAATGAAACCATATCCGTGGCGGCCAACCCGGCACGTCAGGACGGGACCTGGGGTGGCTAGTATGGCACGATCTCGGGATTCTTTCCACCCAATGCATCTACTAAGTTAGTTGCCTAGTTAATCCCTAGGTTATCCTCAGAGTTCACATGTCGTGGTCACATGTTGACTCCCTTATATGTCGTACATCGTACGAGTACTCCAAGAAGGGATCCGTACTGGCTCAAGGATTCGTACGTATGTTTTTCCCTTACTGGTGTAATGCAATACACAACACATACCACGTCATTGCCAACGACCATTACTATGTAAATGATGGACTCTTGGGAGTATTGGCAGGTATCACGAATGAACACTTAGCGCGTAGGATAGCACCTCGGTGCTCACATAGGTTGTACCGTTGTACACACATAGGATCATCCAGCCTTCACATAGGTAGTCAGACTAGAAATGAAGACTAATACACAAGAGAACATGCGGCCATGACTCATGCGGCTGGGAAATACCGGCGCATGCGGCTGGAAAAAGTCATGCATATGTGGCCCGAAAGAAAGGGGCGCATGCGGCTCAGGGAGCTACGTCCCATGCGGCTAGAGAGTCGCTGGGCCTATGCGGCTGGAACTGCCAGCGCCATACGGCTGGAAAAAATGGTCAAGGCGCATGCGGATGGAGGGTGATATCTCATGCGGCTGGAGAAGAACAAAGTCCATGCGGCAGCGTTCTAACGTAGACTTCGGCGGCTCAAATACTTATGTGGCTACCTTTCTTATGCGACTGCGAAGTGCCATGCGGCCGAAACTGCCCAACGCTATGCGGCTCAGACGCTCATGCGGCTGAGAATTGCACATGCGGCTGCATTGCTCATGCGGCTGCTTGCTTCTGCGGCTGGAAACTGCTCATCTTCCCTGCCAGAGCCTGCGTAGGCGAACCACAGAGAACCCAAATGTTATTTTGGCCATAACTTCCTCCAAACAGGTCGGAATCTAACTTTACAAGGGTCAAAACTGTGTAGAATCAAAATTCCAACAACATGGGACCATTGGTTTTCGAAAATAGCCAAGTTTGATAGATCAAAACCATGAAAACCCATGAAATCCTATATTTTAGGAACTTAGATCTACACAAGTCTTGCCATTAAAATCAAAGATTTCAAGAACTAAACTTATAGAGAATGAAGAGATGAACAATGTAGACAAATAAAATCGAGTAAAAATCAAAAAAGGAAAAAATACACTAATCTCCACTTTTGAGCAAGTTGTACTTGCCTGTGGAGTGGTAGTTGAGAAAAATAAATGGAGGAGTGAATAAAGAGAGAGAGAGTGAGGAAGAGATATTAAATAGGGGTTGGGTTGGTTTAAGAAAACCCTAATCCCTAACCACTTCCACTAATGATAAGGCTAAAAAGGCTACATGCCATCATTAATAAATAATAGACAAAATTTATGCACATGCTAAATACGGATACCGTCTACAGAATTCATGAAGATTACATATATCGGGATCGGGGAGTGACATCTCTATCCTCCTTAGAAAAATTCCGTCCTCAAAATTTCAGCCAAGATAAAGATAGAGTATCCAGGCAAGTAAGGTACAATTTCAAACTACGCAAGCAACCTATCATTAGCAATCATTGATCATACATTTCAAAATCTACCAAGGCATGAGGAGAAACATACCTTCCGAGTCGAACAAGTGCGGATACCGAGATTTAATCTCGTCCTCGCGCTCCCAGGTTGACTCTCCCGGAGAGTGATGGCCCCAAGCGACACGGATAAGACTAATAGTCCGGTTCTTGAGCACCTTCTCTCGTCTGTCCAAAATAGATACGGGTTGTTCCTCGTAAGTTAGGTCAGCACCAACGACTAACTCCGAATAGTCGAGAAAATGACTCAAATCCGGGACGTACCCACGTAACTGAGATACATGAAACACATCATGTATGCCAGATAGCGAGGGAGGAAGGGCAAGCCGATAAGCAACATCGCCTACCCGAGCGAGAATCTCAAAAGGACCAACGAATCTCGGACTAAGCTTTCCTCGAGTTCCAAATCTAATGACACCCCGAGTCGGCGAAATCTGCAGAAACACTTGGTCACCGACACCAAACTCTAGAGGTCTTCGATGCTGATCTGCCCAGTGGCGGTGTCTGTCTTGCGCGACTCGAAGCCGCTCTCTGATCAACTTGACTGTTTCTACGGTCTGCGTGATCATCTCTGGTCCCAACAATTTTCGTTCGCCCACATCGTCCCATGCCAAAGAGGACCTGCACTTCCTTCCATATAATGCTTCAAACGGCACCATCTGTATACTTGCCTGATAACTATTATTGTAAGAGAACTCTACTAAATGAAGATGATCTTCCCAAGTTCCGCCAAAGTCTAAGGTACAAGCCCGTAGCATATCTTCCAAGGTCTGAATGGTTCTCTCCGATTGTCCGTCCGTCTGCGGATGATAAGCTGTGCTGAACCTCAACTTGGTGCCCAGGCTTTGGTGTAAACTTCTGTCACGACCCGCTACCCAAATTGTTGGGCCAGGCCGAGTCATGCCCAGCATACGTTTGATATAAAACGTAGTAAGCTGTTCTAAAGACAACAGGATAAGACTAAATGTGCTAACAGTTCTATAAGTGAATAAAAGTCATAAATGCTCCAAACACAAAAGTCGTCTCATATATGGAAATAAGTCCAAAGTACAAGTGATCTAAAATGTAAAACTGGATACATGTCCAGTTATAAAACACGTAGTCTAATACATGACTACACTCAAAAGTCTAAAGCAAAAAGACAACTAGGCGAGGTTCCCTGCAGGAACATTCTCGTAAAGCAAAGTCGGGTCCTCGACAGTATCTCCATAATATGTGTCGCAGAGTAACTCCTCCTCAGTAAGGACACCTACAATGTTATCCTGTCAGGACGGGAGCAAGTACTGAATCTAGCAAACTAAATATACGAAGCATGAACAGGAATGTAATAAACTGGCATCATGGCATATCATGGGTTAATTAGTTCTTTTTACATGTAGTTTAAAAGTTTAAAACCGTAGCATGTACGTGAATCGGTCAATAGGTGTATAGGATGTACAGCGGTACATATCAAGTTTTCTGGTATGCACATACGTGCACGCACGGCATCGGTGTATATCCATACACAAACGCGATATCAGAACATACGGCAAGGTCACATATAGAATGTCACCGAGCGCGGTAAATACATACGGAGAAGGGGGTCATGTTCACGTACAATACTAACAGTTTCCCTTTAACCCGTTATTTAAACATGTGAGAGATATGAGATACTGTCTAAACATGGTAGAGATTAAAAGTAATACAACATGTAAAGTTCTAAATTGCTACCCCAAGGATCAGCATTTAACATGGTTGGTGAATCACAGTTTTATGGTTTATAGCAGTATGTAAAGTTTGTAGAAAGTACTTGCCTCTCGCAAAGCAAAGCAAAGCAAGCTGCGATAAAAGTGCTATAGATGTCTGGTAACTCGTCACTGTAGAAATAAATGCATAAACTTAGTTTTTACACTAAGCTAAAACACTAAGACACTAATTGGTGCAACACGACTTGTGACTGGGCACCTAGCCAAACTGATGACTTTAGCATAGAAGATCAATGTGGGGTGACACACTACTTTAACTAACTTTCTAGGGTCTTTACACTAGTGAGGGGTGAGGTTCAACACGGCTAAAACTCAAAGTAACACAAAAAGTTACAAGTCGTAATTAATCAATAAATAAATCAAATGATCATTGTGTTTTAACAATTTTTGAGATAGACAAAAAGCTTATTTTTACTTAAAGTAAAGTACCAAAATGATCTTTGCTAATTATAGAAATTTATTATAATTTTCCTGGAATTTATTGACCAGTACAAGTATTTTATAAAAATCAGTTTTCCTAAGTATACCGAAAATGAGTTTTGGTTTCATATGCCAAATTAGTGGCAAAACAGTAAATTAAATACTATAAAAATTATACTAAATTAGCTAAATTAACATAGTATCTAAATACTATTTTCCAGAATTTTAACAACACTTTAAGTATTTTTAGAAATCCAAAAATAACATTGTACACTATTTAAAATTTAAATAATTAATTATCTGCATATTTTGTCCATGTACATAATTTGAACAAAAGTTCAAATACAGGACCCAAGGCCATGAATCAAGTCCAATATGACTTGTACAGGTCTTGAATGTGTGAAAACATATTTGCGCCCAAAAACCCATGCTAGGCTTGGACACAAAATGGTTGCAGTAATTTAAATATACTAAAATACAAATTGGTAAAAGTACAAAATAAATATTAATATTTTAATAAGGTAAAATTATACAAAATGAATATATACATACATATGTTAAAAGTACATATATATATAAGAAAATACTTAATTATAAAGTATATATACATATACAAATATTGTATACATATATATATTAATATATATATAATAATATATATACACATGAAAATATATACATATATACATATATGTATATAAATACAAATATATATATATATAAAAATTTACTAACTATAAAAATATATATACATATATAAAAATACTGCCAATATACAGTATATACATATATATATACTAATATATATATATATATACATATATATATAAATATATATATAAATAATAGAAAACAGAAAAAGAAAAAGGAAAAGAAAAAGAAATAAACGCAGTAAGGGGGGCTCGAACTCGAGCCAGAGAGCGCGCGGGGGGAGGGGGTGGTTTAAGTCGGGTCAGGCTGGCCAGGGGGTCAGCCCGCTGGTTGTGTTAAGGTTAGGCTTATATTAGTTTTATTTAGGTTTTAAGCATTTAATAAATAAAAAAATAGTCCTGTGTCCTGACAGTTAGGGACACAGGAGTCTACGTGTCCGGGTCAATTTTGACACGCACGACACGAGTTTGTTGTGTCCAGTTCTACACTCGTGCTCGCCAGGACACGGCGAACCATACGTGGACACGAGCTACTCATGACATGTTTTGACACTTGCCACTTATGTGTCCGGCGGTTGGGGGAGGATTTGAACGTGCTGGCCGGCGAAGTAGGCGTCGGCGCGGTGGCGCTGCGGTCGTCTCGCCGTGGTGCGTCGAATGGCGGTGGTGGCGACCGACGACGATGGTCGGTGAGGCGGCGCTAGGGTACGCCAGAGTTAGGGTTTAGGACCTAGGGTTTTTGCCAGAGAAGAAGCTCTACGGTGGTCGGGGGTGGTCGTGGTGGTGGCTTAGGGTTAGGGCTCGGTCTGGGGAAGAAGGGGAGGATTTTATAGGCTGGTTGAGTCGGTCGGGGGCTGTGCGCTGGCCGAAATGGCGGCTGGTCGTCGGGGCCAGGTGGTCGAGGTCATGGGGGGGGGTGACGGCGGTTTAGCAATAGGGCCCCTAGAGTTTAGGTTATTACAACTAGGCCCCTAACAGAGTCTAAATGCAAATACAATTTGCATTCCACACTTGAAAACATTTAATTAATTACAAACTGATATTGTAATAATTCTAATAATTACAAAACCATATTAAAACAATTCTAATATTTACAAA
Organism: Iris pallida; assembly: GCA_029216955.1. Lineage (NCBI taxonomy): Eukaryota > Viridiplantae > Streptophyta > Magnoliopsida > Asparagales > Iridaceae > Iris > Iris pallida. Next base: position 16,335 of record JANAVB010038693.1, on the reverse strand, counting down.
ATGATATTTAAACAATCTAATTAATTGCAAAAGTCAATTAAAATATTTCAGAAAATTATAATTGATATTTTTATTTAAAGCTCATTTAAAACTCATTTAAAAATTCTAGAAAAATTCCTAAAAATTATAATAAATATTTTAAGGCTAAAAATGACATTAATAATTAATTAACACTAATTAAATAATTTTTTGAAAAACAGGGGCTTACAGGTGTTTCCTCCTTGAAAAATTTTGTCCTCGAAATTCACAAGGATTGAAGACCCTACAATATTCTAACATAGCAAGCAATGCAACACAATGACTAAGGCTAAGATCGAAACTAACCTCTACGGTATCAAGCGAGAACGGGTGGTTCCCTCGTAGCGGTTGGATCGAACAAGTAAGGGTATCTCTTCCTCATGTCCGACTCCCTCTCCCAAGTAGATTCACTTGGAGAGTGACGGCTCCAAGCTACTCGTACTAAGGGTATAACCTTGTTCCTCAGCCTCTTCTCTCTTCTGTCTAATATCTCCACTGGCTGCTCAGAAACTGTAAGGCTCGGTCCGACCTCCAACTCTGAATGATCTAGCACATGACTGGGGTCTGGAACATATCTCCTCAGCTGAGATACGTGAAAGACATCGTGAACTCCCGCTAGGTTGGGTGAAGTGCAACCCTGTAAGCTACCTCTCCAATCCTGCAAAGTACCTCGAAGGGCCCGATGTATCTGGGGCTCAGCTTTCCTCCTCGTCCGAACCGATCGTCCCTCTAGTAGGTGATATCTTCACTAGCACCATATCACCGTCTGCAAACTCCATCGGTCTGCAACTAGCATCAGCCCAGTGTTTCTGCCTGTCCTGAGATACTCTGAGCCTGTCTTTGATCATCCCGACTTTCTCTGCTGCATCTGTGATCATCTCTGGCCCAAGCATAACTCTGTCTCCGATATCATCCCAAAAGAGCGGTGTACGACATCGTCGTCCATAAAGCGCCTCGAAAGGAGACATACCGATACTGGCTTGGTAGTGTTGTTGTATGAAAACTCTACCAAGTGCAGATGGCTCTCCCATGATCCTTCGAAGTCCAGCACGCAGGTCCTCAGCATATCCTCCAGTGTCTGTATCGTCCTCTCGGACTGCCCATCTGTCTGCGGGTGGTACGCCGTACTGAACTTGAGCCTATTCCAACTCCTCCTGCAAGCTCCTCCAGTAGTGGGATGTAATCTGCTGTCTCTGTCTGACATGATGCTCACCGGCACTCCGTGTAGGCGAACTATCTGCTGCATGTATAGCTCCGCCAACTTCTCGGTAGAAAGCCCCACCTTGAAGGGTATAAAGTACGCACACTTCGTCAGCCTGTCCACGATGACCCAAATGGCATCCTTCCCTCCTTGGGATTCACTCTATAGCAAGCCCGGATACTGGTGATGAACCCGACACTAAATCTATGGTGAACTCCACATCTTTGTCAGGCGGAAGCCCTGGAAGATCCTCTGGAAATACATCCATAAACTCCCTAATGATAGGGTGTGGCAGTGCTACGTCCCCAACTGTCGCACAACAGTTCGGTTCTAGGCTGATCTCCGGCCCTGTCCTCCTGACACTGAATGGTGCTGTGTGGGGGACTGAACAAAATACTACCCTCATGACAATCTATAGATGCATGGGCATAGCTAAGCCAGTCCATCCCCAATATGATATCATAACCGGGGAGTGGCATCACAAAGAATCGTCCCCTGAACTCTCTCCCGACTATAAAAATAGAACATCTATAGATAGATCTAATAGGCACTGGTTCTCCTCCTGTCATCACTCTACTAATCTCCGCAGTAGGTGTAGCTACTAGATGGTGTTTATGCATAAACTCTAATGATAGGAAGCTATGAGATGTACCAGAATCAAACAAGCATACAACTAGAAAAAGTATGTAAATAAATATGACCTGTGATGACGTCAGCTAAGTAATCTGGCTCTGAAACCTGCTATGGCTCCGGCTCAAGAGCTAGACTATAAACCTTCCCCTGAGGTCCCTTCTGCTGCTGCAGATGCTGCCCAAACCTCTGCTGCTGAGTCGAAAGCGGCCCTCTAGTCTTCGCTACTGGGCACTCTCGAAGCTGATGGGTGGGAGACCCGCATATCTATATATAAGCCATAAACAATCATCCTTGTATATATATATTTACATGAGATATGTATGTGTTGTATCACATACTTTGGTTTTAAGAATAACTTAGATTGTTGGCCTAATCTAGAGTAATGGCTTAGGTTGACTAGTTCAGACCAATTGAATCATATTGACCCCATTTACCTTGTTGACTAGTCTAAGATTGACCTAGAATTACCTTAGCAAATTGTTAACCCTAGATATTGACTTGATAGACTAGAAGCTTGACCCAAAGTTGACCAAGTTTGACTTGGACCTAGTTTGACCTAGATAGTTGACCAAGGTTGACTTAGAGTTGACTTTGACCTAGATTTGACTTAGAAACATGTAGATTGTCATAGACTTCATTTGTCTTATTTTAAGTATATTATAACCTGTACTGTTCTATTTAGGACATTCTACTCTGGTGCAGACATCTGATATTACACTACTCTTTTCAGAGTATCAGGCGAGTACATTCTGATAGTTCTCTCATTTATTTGTCAATTACTGTATTTCAGTTCTAGTTAGCTGTATGTGATTCTCTGTTACAAATACGTACTGTTATTTCTGAATTCATGTATACGACATACATTTATTTTCTGGCCTCTATTACTGGTATCATCATTCATGTCTTCTATTACTGGAATCACTTACTGGAATCATTTACTGGAATCATTTACTGGTATCTTCATATTATTGGCTGGACTCATCTTGAATCATTGTGTCGTAATTCTGGATTTACTTGCTGGGAGGGGAAATACTAGAGTAAGACATGTAGACATACCCCATTTCTGGAATCACCCTTTTGCTGGAATCATACTGGAATGATAGCCATCTCACACCCGGCCAGGTGTGTGATGTGCCGGATTACCTATAGCCGTTTACATGTCGATCTCGGTATTTTAAAACATACTGCTAGAGTATAGGCTGGACTCACCCTGGAATCATTGATCACTATGACTGGAATCGTCCCTTACTGGATTCATCTTGTATGAGATTTATCCTGTACTGGACTTACATTGGAGTTACACTGGTCTACATTGCTGCTGCCTGACTTTATACCATATTACCCTGGTTCAGCTAGTTCTATTTTTACAGTCTTCGTTGCTATATTCTTCTCTTGTTTAGTTATTCTTTCCTTGCACTTTATCTGTCTTTCTTACCATCACCTGAATATAAACTGCCATTTTCATCAATACAACTGTCTATAACTGCTTTATAGTTCTCTGTCATTTACTTGGGTTTTCTAGATGAGATGTGCTCGTTCCTGTCCTGACTGGACCTGTTGAAAATTTTACAGATGATTGCCCTGAGGACATGCCCTACATGTTACAGACCAGGAGATGGCTTAGCTACCTTTGGCCCCGACACTCAGGAGTGATCGGGAGTTTAACTAGTTTGTCTTGTTTTAGTTTTCATATTTAGAACTGGAGTTGTACATATAGAATTGAGACTTGAGATGTATTTAGATTATTCAGATGTTGTTATTATTTCAGTAGTTGGTTGTCTTCAATTTCTTAGTGATATTTCTGTATTATCTTATCGTGCTTAGACTGTGATTGGGTTACACCATATCTTATACTTGTCCTCCGTTCAGAGTTGATCATGATGAGTATATTATATACTGCATGAGTTGATGGTTAGTTAGAGACTTAGAACAGCGTTCTACCGCCGACATGCGGCGTAGGCTGGGCGCTGTTACGTACTCGTACCCTCACAGTGGGTGCGGTCGTGACACCCACAAGCCAAATACTGACCCAACCTCTTCCTACAGACGAGAGTCATGGCCTGGCCTCTTGCAGTATACACAAAAAGCTCCCTTCGGCTGCTGCTGCTGATGTCGGGATCCCGGGGCTCTAACTGGCGGGGTCTGATGATGTGGTGTAGGGGGACGGTATGTCTGCTGGTGCGGCGTCGGTGCTCTCTGCTGGAAAGCCTGACGCTTGGACGGTCCCTCATGATGTACAGAAGTCGGCCTCTTGCTAGACAGAAGACGCTCCTCAATGCTCCGGGCCAACTCTAGGCTCTGGTAGTAGTCAGTCGTACCGTTCGCCACTATAAGAATGCCAATGTCTGGAACTAGACCATGGCAAAACCTACGGGTCATCTCCTCTGGATCTGCAACCAGACTAGGAGCGAAACGGCTCAGGCGACTAAACTCTGCCGCATACTCATCAACAGAACGGTTCCCTTGCTGGATGTTCTGGAATCGTAACCCCATGGCTACTCTAGCAATGGTCGAGAAGAATTTCTTCTTGAACTGGGTCTTGAACTGATCCCAAGTGGCTCTCCCTCTCGCAAACAACGGCTCATTCCGGAACCAGACTCCTGCCAAGTCTATCAGCAGAAGTCCCGCTGCCTCGACCTGGAGGTCACCCGGCATCCTAACTCCAAGGAGCTTCCTCTCTACCGAATCTAGCCAGTCATCTGCTACTACTATACCCTCAGTCCCTGAGAACTCCTTGGGATTCAGACCCATGAAGTCCTTGATCGTCCCCGCTCTCTGCGTGGCTCTACAGGTGGTGGGACCACGGGACGTTCCTCAGAACGCTCCATGCTCTGGCGGAGTAGGGCAGTCTGTCCTGATGGGTTGTTAGGAACCCCTGGATCATAGTGAGCAGCTGGTTCCCGTCGAGTGTGACGGAAGCCTGGGTAGGTATGGTGATAGGGGGTGGTGGAAGTATTTCCTGCTGGGCCTGGGATGTGGAAGGTGGTGGAGGCATCTGGGTCTGTGGATCTGTGGAGTAGGAGAGTGTGGTAGGTGGAGGTGGGGTGTATCAGTCAACTGGTCAGCTGACCGGATAGGGAGTGCGTCATTCTCAGGTGTGACGTACTGGGATGAACGAGTAAGCACCATCTAATTACAATAAAAAGGACTTATAAGGACTTGTTAAAGTAAGCAATCATAGACAAGAAAATCTAATTATAATAGTAAACATGTGATATTTTCCTATGTTGCAATCCTAGCATTCCTCTAGGTGTTCTAAGCGTCATTCCTAATATTGTCTAATTACCTTAAGTTCCTAATTGCAGGCATGTTGGTACAATAACGTAACCAAACAATTTAGTCAGGACCTGCATGGGCTACCACTAAAAACATGTCACGACCCGCTACCCAAATTGTTGGGCCAGGCCGAGTCATGCCCAGCCTACGTTTGATATAAAACGTAGTAAGCTGTTCTAAAGACAACATGATAAGACTAAATGTGCTAACAGTTCTATAAGTGAATAAAAGTCATAAATGCTCCAAACACAAAAGTCGTCTCATATATGGAAATAAGTCCAAAGTACAAGTGATCTGAAATGTAAAACTGGATACATGTCCAGTTACAAAACGTAGTCTAATACATGACTACACTCAAAAGTCTAAAGCAAAAAGACAACTAGGCGAGGTTCCCTGCAGGAACATCCTCGTAAAGCAAAGCCGGGTCCTCGACAGTATCTCCATAATATGTGCGCAGAGTAACTCCTCCTCAGTAAGGACACCTACAACGTTATCCTGTCAGGACGGGAGCAAGTACTGAATCTAGCAAACTAAATATACGAAGCATGAACATGAATGTAATAAACTGGCATCATGGCATATCATGGGTTAATTAGTTCTTTTTAGAAATAACAACATGTAGTTTAAAAGTTTAAAACTGTAACATGTACGTGAATCGGTGAATAGGGTATAGGATGTACAGCGGTACATATCAAGTTTTCTGGTATGCACATACGTGCACGAACGCATCGGTGTATATCCATACATAAACGCGATATCAGAACATACGACAAGGTCACATATAGAATGTCACCGAGCGCGGTAAATACATACGAAGAAGGGGTCATATTCACGTACAATACTAACAGTTTCCCTTAACCGTTATTTAAACATGTGAGATATGAGATACTGTCTAAACATGGTAGAGACTGAAAGTAATACAACATGTAAAGTTCTAACTTGCTACCCCAAGGATCAGCATTTAACATGGTTGGTGAATCACAGTTTTATGGTTTATAGCAGTATGTAAAGTTTGTAGAAAGTACTTGCCTCTAGCAAAGCAAAGTAAAGCAAACTGCGATAAAAGTGCTATAGATGTCTGGTAACTCGTCTATAGAAATAAATGCATAAACTTAGTTTTTACACTAAGCTAAAACACTAAGACACTAATTGGTGCAACACGACTTGTGACTGGGCACCTAGCCAAAATAATGACTTTAGCATAGGAGACCAATGTGGGGTGACACACTTTAACTAACTTTCTAGGGTCTTTACACTAGTGAGGGGTGAGGTTCAACACGGCTAAAACTCAAAGTAACACAAAAAATTACAAGTCGTAATTAATCAATAAATAAATCAAATGATCATTGTGTTTTAACAATTTTTGAGATAGACAAAAAGCTTATTTTTACTTAAAGTAAAGTACCAAAACGATCTTTGCTAATTATAGAAATTTATTATAATTTTTCTGGAATTTATTGACCAGTACAAGTATTTTATAAAAATCAGTTTTCCTAAGTATACAGAAAATGAGTTTTGGTTTCATATGCCAAATTAGTGGCAAAATAGTAAATTAAATACTATAAAAATTATACTAAATTAGCTAAATTAAATAGTATCTAAATACTATTTTTCCAGAATTTTAACAGCACTTTAAGTATTTTTAGAAATCCAAAAACAACATTGTACACTATTTGAAATTTAAATAATTAATTATCTGCATATTTTGTCCATGTACATAATTTGAACCAAAGTTCAAATACAGGACCCAAGGCCATGAATCAAGTCCAATATGACTTGTACAGGTCTTGAATGTGTGAAAACACATTTGGGCCCAAAAACCCATGCTAGGCTTGGACACCAAATGGTTGCAGTAATTTAAATATACTAAAATACAAATTGATAAAAGTACAAAATAAATATTAATATTTTAATAAGATAAATTATACAAAATATATACATACATATGTTAAAAGTACATATATATATATAAGAAATACTTAATTATAAAGTATATATACATATACAAATATTGTATACATATATATATATAATAATATACACATGAAAATATATACATATATACATATATATATGTATATAATACAAATATATATATATAAAAATTTACTAACTATAAAAATATATACATATATAAAAATACTGCCAATATACAGTATACATTATATATATACTAATATATATATATATACATATATAATAATATATAATAAATAGAAAACAAAAAAAGAAAAAGGAAAAAAAAGAAATAACGCAGTAAGGGGGGCTCGAACTCGAGCCAGAGAGCGCGCGGGGGGGGGGGGGGGGGAGGGGGTTTAAGTCGGGTCGGGCTGGCCAGGGGGTCAGCCCGCTGGTTGTGTTAGGGTTAGGCTTAGATTAGTTTTATTTAGGTTTTAAGCATTTAATAAATAAAATATATAAAAACAGTCCTGTGTCATGACAGTTAGGGACACAGGAGTCTACGTGTCCGGGTCGATTTTGACACGCACGACACGAGTTTGTTGTGTCCAGTTCTACACTCGTGCTCGCCAGGACACGGCGAACCATATACGTGGACACGAGCTACTCACGACACGTTTTGACACTTGCCACTTACGTGTCCGGCGGTTAGGGGGGATTTGAACGTGCTGGCTGGCGGAGTAGGCGTCGCGCGGTGGCGCTGCGTGCGCTGCGGTCGTCTCGCCGCGGCGCGTCGAATGGCGGTGGTGGCGACCGACGACGATGGTCGGTGAGGCGGCGCTAGGGTACGCCGAGTTAGGGTTTAGGACCTAGGGTTTTTGCCGGAGAAGAAGCTCTACGGTGGTCGGGGGTGATCGTGGTGGTGGCTTAGGGTTAGGGCTCGGTCTGGGGAAGATGGGGGGGATTTTATAGGCTGGTTGAGTCGGTCGGGGGATGTGCGCTGGCCGAAAATGGCGGCTGGTCGTCGGGGCCAGGTGGCCGAGGTCGTGGGGGGGGGGGGGGGGGGTGACGGCGGTTTAGCAATAGGGCCCTAGAGTTTAGGTTATTACAACTAGGCCCCTAATAGAGTCTAAATGCAAATACAATTTGCATTCCACACTTGAAAATATTTAATTAATTACAAACTGATATTGTAACAATTCTAATAATTGCAAAACCACATTAAAACAATTCTAATATTTACAAAATGATATTTAAACAATCTAATTAATTGTAAAAGTCAATTAAAATATTTCAGAAAATTACAAATTGATATTTTTGTATTTAAAGCTCATTTAAAACTCATTTAAAAATTCTAAAAAAATTCCTAAAAATCATAATAATATTTTAAGGCTAAAAATGACATTAATAATAATTAACACTAATTAAATAAATTTTTTGAAAAAAGGGGCTTACAACTTCGCCAAAAGTGAGAGGTGAACCGTGTGTCTCGATCTGATACTATGCTGACTGGAATACCATGCTGCCTCACAATCTGCTTCATATACATTTCTGCCAGCTGCTCAGTAGACTCCTACTCTGAAAGAAAAGAAATGTGCAACCTTCGTGAGCCGATCCACGATTACCCAACTGTATTTTGGCCGGTCGGATATCTAGGTAAACCTGTCACAAAATCCATCGTGATGTGCCCATTTCCACTCCGAAATGGGAAGCAGCTGTAACAATCCTGCTGGCCTCTGCTGCTCCGCCTTCACTTGCTGACACACTAGACATCGGGATACGAATCTCGCTATCTCCCTCTTCATACCATTCCACCAAAAGTGCTGCTTCATATCCTGGTACATCTTTGTGCCTTCGGGGTGAATAGAATAAGGGGAACTATGAGCTTCTGCCATAACTTCATGTCGTAGGTCTCCACCTGGTACACAAAGACGGTTTTTGAACCTGAGTGTACCATCCTCATAGATTACTAACTCCTTTCTGAGACCTGACTCAACTTCGATCGAAGCTTCTGGATTCGCGGATCCTCTGCCTGAGCTGCTCTGATCCTTTCTACTAAAGTGGACCGAATCTGCAAATTGGCCATAATTCCTGTATCTTGCGGCAAGGTCACTTCAATTCCCATTTCCTGAAGATCTTCTAAAATATGCCTCTGCGTGGTTAGAATGAATGCACCACCTCTCCTGCTCAAGGCATCTGCTACCACATTCGCCTTGCCTGGATGATACTGAAGATTTACATTAAAGTCTTTCAACAATTCCAACCACCTCCTCTGTCTCATGTTCAGGTCCTCTGGGTAATAACATACTTTAAGCTCTTATGATCAGTGTAAATCTCCACTCGATCCCCATATAAGTAGTGCCTCCATAACTTAAGCGAGAATACTACTACTGCTAATTCCAGGTCGTGAGTTGGATAGTTCTTTTCATGATCTCGAAGCTGTCGAGATGCATATGCTATCACCTTACCATGCTGCATCAATACACATCCAAGCCCCTTCCCGGATGCATCACAATATACTGTAAACCCTCCGATCCTACTGGAAGTGTCAAGATCGGGGCTGAGATTAATCTCTTCTTCAACTCTTCAAATGATGTCTGACACTCTGCCGACCAAACAAACTCTACGTCCTTACGCGTCAAACGCGTCAAGGGTGCCAAATCCTGGCAAAGTCTGCCACGAATCTCCTGTAGTAACCTGCCAATCCCAAGAAACTACGCACCTCTGCTACCATCTTCGGAGCTGGCCAATTCTCCACTGCCTCAACCTTCTTCGGATCTACAGACACTCCTGCTCCAGAAATAATGTGTCCCAGGAACGAAATATGATCCAACCAGAACTCAAATTTGTTAAGCTTTGCATAAAGTTGATGCTCCCTCAAGGTCTGCAAAACTATCCGAAGGTGTTTCTCATATTCCTCCTCACTACTAGAATAGACAAGGATATCGTCTATAAACACTACTACAAACTTATCCAAATAGGGCAGAAAGATGCGGTTCATCAAATCCATGAATACTGCTGGGGCATTAGTCTCCAAATGGTATCACCAGAAACTCGTAATGTCCATATCGTAATATAAAGGCTGTCTTGGGTATGTCCTACTCCCGGACCCTCACTTGGTAATATCCAGATCGAAGATCAATTTTAGAGAAGATGCAAGCCTTACTCAATTGATCAAACAAGTCATCAATCCTTGGTAACGGATATTTGTTCTTCACAGTTACTGCATTCAACTGTCGGTAATCAATGCACATCCGCGTCGATCCATCCTTCTTAGGTACCAAAATCACCGGTACTGTCCAGGGCGAATTACTGTCTCTGATAAACTGCTTCACCTTCAATTCTTCTTCATGCTGGTACAACTTGTCCAACTCTGACTGCGACATCCTGTAAACTCTAACGACCTTTGGCTCTGTCCCAGATTCAGCTCAATAAAAAACTCCACATCTCTGACTGGTGGCAAACCTGGAAGCTCATCTGGAAATACATCGACAAACTCTCTGACTACTCTGGGAATCTGCTCCTGCTCTCAACCAGTCCATGCCTAGGACAACGTCAAAGTTGCCCATAGGGAAATCAATCAAAGATGCGGGCAATAATCGCCCGCTCACTATTACTGGACACGCTAAGCATACTCTGCTAACTCCTACGAGCCCATTACCAGTGAGTATATTCATCCTCTCTGGCAATGCTCGAATTTTAATCCAATATGTGTCGCAAATCGTACAGATATAAAAGAGTGGGTAGCCCCCGAATCAAACAATGCTACTGCAGGAAAAGAGGTAACAGAAATATTACCTGCAACCACGTCGCCTGAAGCTAGCGCATCCTCCAGTGATAATGTGAAGGCCTGGCCCTGGCCTTGCTGAGCTCCCTCCTGCTGCCTTCCTCGACCATGCTGTCGCTGCGGCCTCTGTGGGTCTTCCTGGTTCTGTACCTGGCGGTACATCTGAGCCTGCGTGGGTAGACGCTAGGCTAGCGGCCTTACGGCCAATGCTGGCCCTCTGCTCGGTGCTGCCCCTGGAGCTGGCATTGTCGGAAACTGCTGAACTGGCCCTCCTGGTCTCTGCATCATAGGACAATTGGCAATCCGGTGGTCTGGACTGCCACACCTCATACATAACCCATTAGCTGAACGACACACATCCCTAGTGTGCCTCCCTTACCACAGTAAGTACATCCAATAGGTGCCCCCTGGCGCTGCTGCTGGTTCCTCGGCTGCTGATGCTGAACTGGTGCTGATATCTCAGATACTGCCGTCCTCCGCGGCGCTCCTGACTTTGAGACTGATAAACCTCTGCTGAAGCTCTACCGTGCTACCATGCCAAAGTACTTGTCCTTAAATCTGGTACGGAAGCTATCCCAGGGAACAGATGCCTCAGTCCACCTCTTCTGATGCCCACCAATCGCGGCGAGATCCTGAAGTATTAGTCTGACCTGGTCAACCTTCTCTTCTGCTGGAACCTTAGCTGCAGTCAATATGGCCTCAGTATCCTGAAGCCATGCATCCTGTAATGGCGTCCTCCGTGCCGTCAAAATATTTCGGGTTAAGTCGACAAAACCTCCCTGATGCTCCCGAATCATTCCTAATACTTCTCTCAAGGGCCAATTGCAACCCCTGATTCAGTAGCACATTCTGCTCCTGCTGTCGGGTCTGCTGTTGCTGATGGGCTGCCACTTGTTGCTGCTGAGTAGCCAAGAATCCTCGGATAACCTCCAGTGCTGCAGCATCAGGTACTGGCGTCGCTGCTGGCACCACGTGTAAACCCCCGCACTGAATTTTTTTTATTATTATTTATTGTTATTATTATTATTATCTATTTACCATATATATTAAATTAGGATTTTGTGGATAATTTAAATTAATATGTTTTATATTTAAATATGTAAATTTGGATTATAGAAGAGAGGATATGCAAATTTGGATTATAGAAGAGAGGATATGCAAATTTGGGTTATAGAAGAGGGATATGCAAAACTGAATTGTTAGAGGGCTTAATAGCAGATATTCAAATTTAAATTTAAACTGTCCATTGATCCTCTGTTCAAACGAACAGATTCGACTGAGGGATCGTTTCAAATCTTTAGCACGATCACATTGCAATCCAAAATCGAATTCCATCCTATCTCCTTCTAAATCAAACCCTATATATGGGGGAACAGCCGACCTTTTCTGGATGAACCCTAATTTCTCCATCACCAAGAAGTCAAGGAATATCAGAGGGACTCTCGAGGAAGTGTTCGAGTGATCGAGGAAATCAGTCGTGTCTTGTACCTGACTCAAATCAAGGTACGCCAACCCACTCCTATTTACGGTTCTTCATTCATGTCTTAAAAGTGTTCGATATGTTGCCTAAAGGAAAAGGATAGATAGGATGGGAAACATTCATGCCTTGTCCCACAGATTCGACAACAGTAAGGAGTCGAGACCAATTAGTATCAGAGCCTACTCTTGATCGTATTTTCGACCATGGGTATCCGTTGATGCCGGATTTGCCAGTGGCATCTGATTAAACACTTGATAACCACATGTGCAACTTAATGTTCCTATAACTAGTGCATGATTGAGCAGAGGTATATATTATCTATTAGTTCATTAGTTGGAATAAACCTGTAAATACACAAGGATTTGGTTAATACAAGTTTAAGCATCCTGAATCGGTTAGCACACGATACGTTAAGTACCTATAATATCAGATGGGATATCAGACCAGTTTCTCCGAAGTTGGGTCATAGAGTCCATATAGGGATACCTGTGCACTCATGAGGTACCAGTCTACACTTGAGTGTATTAGACTAATAAGACTTTAATAGGACTTGATTTCAGGTGGTAATAGCCAAGAAGGTGGCTTGAACCAGAGTATCACAGAGACTCGATTGCGGGTAACATCGCAACAAGCAGTAGTAGATCGAAATTAGAGGGTCGGGTGTATATCAGTTTTGGGACTAACTACATGATTCGTAATATATGAGGTAGGTATCGGTGACATGTTAGATAGACAACAGGATACATTGATTGTTGTACCTAATGTAGCAACTCGAGAATGGCATAGCCTTATATAGAACAAACTGGGCACCACCAGGTTCAACGGGTTAGTTCTTGTAGTTTACAGTATATACAATTGTATGTGCAGTATCCTAATGTTAGAGGGTTGGGTATTGGCCCTACAGACCGTATCAGGGGTTAGGAAACACTTCGTTTCAGCCCAGTTGGTTCAGAAGTACAGATTAGTTATATAGGATGCCTAGGTTCTGTATCCGACGAGTAATAGGAGGGGGACTCTCCTACATTCTAAACCTGAGACACCTTTATGCATCAAAGTATCATCTAAACCCTGTAGTGTACAGGAAGAATTGGCAGGGTATAGGTATGGCAGTAAGAGGAAACTTTGGTGATCACTTGACGCCATGCTTCACATATGTATAGGTTAGCAAGTAACAAGCATGTACAGGGGTTATAGGCATGTTGGTATAGTGCACAACATAGGGGGAGAGATGGGGCTATAAGCATGTACAGTAGGGTCTTAGCTATGTACTGGCAAATCAGTGATGTGTGATGCCTGTACTTGTAAAAGTATAGAGGCAGTCACATACGAATAAATGTAGCAGGGACACTTGCCTATGGCCTAGCACTTAAGTTTTGGCACAACAGCATGGAGTTTATTCCTTTTCCATAGTCTTCATTACTATGTTGTACAAATTGGGTAAGTACATGATATAGAAAATTTCAGATGGACATATATTCAGACCCTGACCTCTGGGTGTCCAACCTGTGATAACCATTGCACCAGATCACCAGGGTACAGTAGAGGTTAAGACCCTCTAGGGGATGTGGTACAGGAATTGATGAGGAAGTTGATGCTTGTGTGTATATAATTGTAGCAGGAGTAGGCGTATATCTACAGATTTGTGATCAATATCCCTCTTGCAGGGAATGCATCAGCAGGAGGACCCTGTACACAGATAAGGATAACTGTAGGTAGGGGAAATCGGGTCCTAGCCACTAGTAACAGCAGTGACATAGCCCTGTGTGCAGACAGGGAGCATGTTCTAATAATCTGAGCATGTAAGGACTTATAATCTAGGAAATCTGTGTTGGGTGTAATAGGAAAATGGGAGGAGGTAGACAAGTGTGGTCTGATGAATGTCCTATAGAGTGAACTCCTGCTACCACATAAAACTGTGCACTGCCTTTTTCATATAGGTAATGGGTTAAATAGATAGATGAAATGTGTATAGATGGTATAGCTACACCATGCTTTACACTGATTGATTTAAATAAAGGGATGTCATGGGATTCAGTTAGTGCAGGTTATCAGAACTTTTGGACACCACTGTTTTTCTAGGAAAATTATATATAGATATATTATATATAGGTAATAGTTTTGACATGGGTACTTATAGTTATGCCTGAAGGTTATGTTAGGAGTTAGGAAGTTGCCAAGTGTGGAGACCACCCAAACCAATTAAAGGCCACTTGGAAATGTATGGGTAATTAACAATAATTCCAAAAATAGCTTTACTTTGTTTAGTTCATATGTTGATTTAGACTTAATACATATAACAGGTTCATTGGACTTCTGACTCACCTTGGTCATGCCAACAGCTCAGGACCGCAGGCAAGTATACCTTGCCGAACATATGCAGTACTTACATGTTTCCTTCCTATTGTATCTCTTTTCATATTATCACATGATTTTCATGTTGCGATGGATTTGTCCCTGATTGTCTTGTTCTAGATTACGTGCACGTATAGGATATTGCTTGTCTATTACTCTTCTTCATGTATTGTGTCTACGATAGAATTGCCAGTTCTATACTGTGTCCTTGACTTGACTAATCTTAACTGGGAGTAGCTTGCATTGTACTACAGTTAGGACATACTATAGATTGGGAGTATCTTACATTGTACTACGACCTATAGCAGATTTTTCTACATTGATATTGATTGATTGACTTGACTTGCGACACTATAAATTGGGAGTATCTTGCATTGTACTACGGTTTATAGGTGTAATCTTGTATTCCTTTAGGAGAGAAAATCGATACTAGAATTGGCTAATCTCGACTGGGAGTACCTTACATTGTGCTACAGTCGAAACCCACTATAGATTGGGAGTATCTTGTATTGTACTACAAGCTATGGGGGTTAATCGATTGATTGATAGCCAAGTCTAGTATTACATTTTCATATCTTTCTGGCACCATTCTTACCTTTCTTACATGTTATTTACTGTCATACTAGTAGGCATGTTTATGTATCTTGCTAGTCCTCTGAGGACCTGATGATCTCTTCAGGTTTAGCCGAGTATTGAGCCAGGTGTACGTGAGCAGGTTTGAGCTAGCATTGGACCACGGTACCACTGCAGACGAGGGTACTTTGATGATTAGCAGTTTTGACTCAGTTATTTCCATTCCATGTATTCTTTTATTCCGTCTACTGGTAGTGGATTTGTGTCCACCGGATGTGACCTTGATTCATGATGACTGGATACTTCATTTCATATATTATCATTCTTTATTCAGTTGATTGTGTCATATTTCTGTGGATGAGATCTAGATTGCCTCTGTGACTTGTTTATGTACTAGACAGCGTTCTACTGCCGACACTGCGGTGTAGGCTGGACTTGGACACGCTTCGTATCCGAAAACCGGGTGCGGGTTGTGACAAGTTTTTTTTTGGTGGCCCATGCAGGTCAACGTTAATCACTTCGGTTACATTACTGTGCCGTCGTGAGCCTGCACCTAGGATTAGAAACTTAGGATCTCATCCACGTGTCTTGAAAGCAGTATTGAACTCTGTCCTTGATTTCTATTTGAATCTTTGACTTGCATTCTGCTTGAAACCTTCGTACCATCTAATATTTTCTGTTGTTGCAGTGAATGGATTCTCAAGACAGGAATAACGCTTTCCTGAACACCCCACCGGCTACAGGAGGATTCTTCTCGTACATGACCCCGCCAACGCAGGGAGGCCAGCTTACTCATCAGGGCAACCCGGCTCAAACGCAGTACTCGAGATTCCGCAGAGACGACTTTCCTCCACCAACACCCTTTCATCAGCCTGTACCCTTCCAGCCAGCATATGTTCTACATCCAGCACCTACCATGTACCCTGCATCAACGACGTATCCTGCGATTGCCATGTACCCAGCACATGTTCTGCCTTCGCCACCTCCGATGGACAACGTTGCCCTCATCGGGATCTTCCATTAGCTCATGACTTCTCAGACGCGACAGGCTGACGTCTTTCGCGATACTTTGAGAGAGGCTATCCAGACTAGAGACGCTCCACACCGCCCCTGGAA
>JANAVB010038692.1:0-23651 GCA_029216955.1 Iris pallida | reverse complement strand
GATGTTATGCTTTGAGGTCCCTGATCCCTGAGGGACCATACCGATTCTCATATAGCCAGAGGCCCATGCATCAAAGGTTTGTTCTTAACTGTATTACCATTGTAGAACGGTTAGGCACCCTATTACATGCACCTTCTTTTTACTTATTATATATCACAGTTTATATGGCATGTTCTTTATGTATCTTGTTACATCCCTCTGAGGACGTGGTGATCTCTCCTGATGTGGGCTTCATGACTTTTCGTAGGTGTTCTAGCCATGGCCGTGATCCTCTCCATTCCTTCGAAGATGATTGCTCCTTGTTCATCTTGCCATCTTTATCGATCAATTCCTTGTATATTTTTTTATTTAAATTAGTTGGTAGTGGATTTGTCTCCACCCAACTACATGTACAAATGATAAATTCATTATAATTATATTATTATTCTTTATTTCTATGGATGAGATTTAGTTATCATGGTTTACTGTATTTTACAGTTTATGTATACATACGGGGATTCTATACATTGGAGTATACTTCGTATGTATATAGTTGGCATGTCTACGTACTTACTCCTAATATTTGGGACTGGAGGGTTACAGTATAAAAAATGTCAGACAGTACCCATACTATTACCAACCGATGGCACAACAAACCGTGTCGTGTCCAACGTGTTTGGACACGCGGGTTGCAGGACAGTGTACCAGTACGTGTGCGAGTGTCCCCGTGTCCATTTAGACACAGTAAACCCAACAGAATTTGACTGAGTCAATTACAAATTTATCCACACATCTAGGGCTACATAAACATGTAATTAGTTTAGAAAACCATAACAAAATGTTCTAAGAGGCATTCATCGAATACCTGGAATACCTCTTCGATAGTCCTCCGATACGGACCCTAATGGATTTGATTTCTGACCAACTTGGCCTAGGGCTAGGGGAACCCTAAATGAATTCATCTTTGGTGAGAAATCAGGAAATTAGTAGGTTTAGAGGTCATTACCTATTGAGAGTTAGAATCTCAATAAAATTGCACTTGAAATAGTCCCATACCAATTCCTACGGAAAATTGCTCCCAATCCTTGCTAGCTAGCCAATAGAGACCTCCTTTACAATAGGGGAGTGTATTGCAATTGATTTGGTCCAATTTGGAGTTGATTTGTAGAAAGGAACAAATTTGGGGAAAACACAAATTAGGGTTAGGATTTACAATAAAAGAGGCAAGAGGGGGCTAATGTTCACTTACATGGTGGGAGGGGACTTGCTTTGGCCGGCCACATGTGAATGCTAGGGTTAGAGTTAGTCCAATTGTGTCTAAAGGCCTTCTCAAGTGTAATTCAAGCCCTTTAGGAAAAGGTCCAAGTTAGCTCAAGGTTTCCACAAATTTCTAGCTTCTAACTTATTATCTATATATTTTAGGACTTAGTCATTTATTTGAATTCTTCTAACTATGTCTCTAGGATCATGATCATCTAGATTAGGGTAATTCTAGGGTTTGACCTAATGTAACACTCAGCACATTATTAATTAAATAAAATTCAAAAATAATCAAATTTCATAATTAACAAATACTCTTATTCTAAAAAGTGGTAGTGACAAGTTATGCCATTTGTGGTTCACAGCTGTTAGTATGAGTATAGGAAGAGTTCCTGCACTCCTTCATATTTGATTCAGTATATGTTCATACGTTATTTGATCTGTCCATTTCACTTTGGTCGGATCCTTTAATATTTGTTGTGCAGTCATCTTATGCAGCCCTTGGTAATGCCCTGCCCTGTCCCTTTAGTTTAGACATTAGTCTATTTTCATTATTTATGTTTCAGTTGATCACTTCATTAGTTCAGTCCAATACCCCTTCTTCTTCTGCATTCACTAATGTTCAGGAATTATGCCATATAACTGTTCTGTCTCTTTAAATAGAATATTAAGTCCAATACTTATTTGTCCCTTATTCTTTGTATTGCCCTGCATCAAATTAATGTCCATGCGATATATCCAATCCCCATATACATTCAGTCACTTGAACCTTAATGCATCCTCGACTGATACCTAGGGAGTATCAGTCCATTCTTTGATCAGTTCATGTCTTTCATATGCAGCCATCATTTGCTGTCCACCATATCATGTTCAGGCTATTTAGCCACCTACTACTCTAGGCAATATTTAGATTGTGCAGTCCATGTTAGTTAGACTAAGGTGATGTTTCAGACCCCCCATTTATGTTTAGTCTGTCCCTATATCACAAGTTATTTCCTGCATCTGTATGGTTTCACTTAGGCCGTAACATATGGAAATTTAGTATTTGATCAGTTCACATAGAGGGTGTCCTGCCCTTTGGATAAATTCCCTGTATTTGATACTCAATACATGGGTTCTTTTGTATCAGTCTATATTCGTGTTTTGTTCAGTCATCTAATGACATACCTAAACATAATAGTTTAGTCTCCCAAATATAGGTTGCCCTGCACTTTGAGTTCAATTTCTAAAGGTTGTATGATCAGTCTTTGACCCTATCATGCTGCCTTTATTTCTGTCTTGCATTCATCCATGATTCAGCCCAGTTTGTATCCTGCTCAGTCCAAAAGATACTTACTGCCAATCCAGTTAACCTTGAACCATCATGCAGTTGTGGTCAGTCCATGACCACTGTCTTCCAGTTAATGAGAACACTCAGTCGCCATGTAAACTACCTAAATTTCTACTACAATTTTTAAAAAAAATGAATTTCGGTATTGATTTTATTTTTATTTGTATTTGTACGTCAAATGCGACTACGAATATATGATGTATTATTTTCTCGTATACAAAGTTTTCTCTGAAAAGTAAGTATATTTTCTAAATTAATATAAAGTAAATATTTTAATTGCCTAGATTTATAAAATACGTAGCGTCGAGATTGTGCAACTTTATCTTCACTTTAAAAGCTATACAAGTATAAATAATGATTTAGAGAAATAATATTTAATCTATTTTGTATGCACAGTACATAGAAATTTATTCCATGCATATTTTGAGTTCAAAAACTAATTGATATTATTTTAATTATTTGCAAAAAAAGTATTTGAGTTATTTTCTATTAATATTCAAATACTTATAATAAATTTTCAAAATTTAATATTATTATAATTTTAGTGTTCATAAAAAGATATTTTAAAATTTGTTTGATTGATGTTTAAATTAATTATGATGATTTACAAATTTGAATTTATTTTATCGATTCTATTTTAAAAAAATTTAATGTAAAAATAGATTTACCTAGATTTAAATTGGATTCGGATTGGATTGAATTCGTTTAAATCTATTTAAATTAATATGATTTATCTAAAGGGGATTTGAATTTTTTAGTCCATATCTATATAGGAGTTCACCTCCTATACAAGGAGAGCTTCCTTGCACTTTTTGATAAATTCTATAAGCCAATAAATTCCTCTACCACAGTGTCGTACATCGTGTCGGTGTCCAATCTTTTCCGTGTCAGCCGTGACGGCCTCGGGTCCGACCCCGGGCGTCTTTCCAATATAAAATATCTTTTTACATTATCACTTTCGTGTCCGACATTCCCGGACACAAATCCAATATCCCTCTGTCATGTCTGACACCCCGGACACGACGACCACCTAAACGTTAATCCTACTCTAACGACCAGCACCCGTCGTTCCTGACCAGCAGCCAGCCACGTCCTGCCACCACCAGGTGCTCCCTCTCCAGGCACCACTATCGACAAACCCGACCACCTATGACTCCACCTCTCCCTGTCTTCTTCCTCGGCAGAAACCTACCAGGACCACCGCCACGACCGGCCAACGGCCCCCTACCACAACCAACTATGCCACACCACCCTTGTGGCCGTCAGCACCACCACTAGCTTTCCAATTACCTCCACCACGGCCACTCCCTGAGCAGCAAACACTTAGCTGCCTCCGACCATCCACTCTGGCCCCTGTCCACAGACACCACCACCCATAGCCGTCAACTACCACCTAACTTCCTCCGCCACCATCAAGAGACACCACCACCGTCGCATAGCCCTGACCTCATCACCAGGCCACCCTCAACCCTATCACCCAGCTCCCCGCCACGGCCATCCCTGTGGCCGCAGCTGCCACCCAAATCATCAACCGTCACCTTGTTCTCGCTGAGCCTTCGCCATAGCGGTCGGATCGCCACCGTGCACCTCTGTTGAGCATCCGTGAGCGAAGTTTCCTGCAGCAGCCATCAACACCTTGCACCTAGTGTCGCGTCGTGTTGATCTGGCACCTTCTTTAACCAGAGCCACCGTGCCTCTCCGCGCGCTCCGTCCACCGATGAAGACTTGGCCCTTCCTTCGTCTCCGCCGAGTCGGCGCTACACAGCCCGGTAGCTCCTCTCCTTCCCTCTCCTGAGTCTCTATGGGCTTCTTCCTTCCCGCTCTTCCCCTATCTCCGGCTCACTCCGGCCCGTCCCTCAGCTCACGAGTCCTCCCGCTCGTCACTCGCTCTTTCCTCTGCCTTTCTGTTTCCATAAATCCCCTCTAACGCTCTCTCTTTTATTGAAAAGTCTTGGCCATATTTCTCGAAGAAGAACAGCTCAAGTAGCTTACTATTATTATTGTTATTATTATTATTATTATTATTAAAAAGTTGTTGTAACTACATTATTGTTCTTCTATCATTATTATTTTTCTACTACCATTACTATTATTATTATTATAGTGACTGAGGTTAATATTTATTATTAATTATTAATAAAAAAATTTGTGTAATTAGGTATAATAATCTTTTCAAATCTCCTTGTAAAAAAAATATATATACAGTTATATAAATATTATATTTGGCTTGGCCTATATTCCAAAATATGGTTTTAAAACCCTAGATAAATTTCCTACATTATTAATGTTATTTTGAAATATATTGACCAGTAAAAAAATATAGTTTCCAAATTAATTTTGACACAAATTAGATATTTTGTCTTAAATAATTTTTCTAAAATTATTTTGTATTTATCTAAAACTATGTTTGAAATATAGATCGAGTAAAAATACTATTTTTCAATATAAAAATTAATTTTCAAATATTATAGCTATTTTCCTAGAATAATATAAGTATTATTTACCTTTACTTTTTTTCCCTTCGATTATCATCTTGTTCGTAACCAAGCACATTATTCCTATTTTGTCACTAAATTTGTATACCCTCCTATCGACCCTAACTAATCTGACCGTTCTGGACCCGATAGAATAGTCTATGCCATTATCAGAGGTTGTCTTGTATAGTATAACATCGAAGTCCTATTCGGTGCCACCTTGATCATCGTAACACACCAGGCATCATATTAGGCAAGATACCTTGCCATTAGTTGTCTATTTATTTTAGCTCATATTATTTGTATTTACTTAATATTTACTTTTTGCAAAATAAACTGTGTTACATGGCATGATTAGATAGAATTTTACTATTCAGTTCTATTTTCTGCTGTGTACTATTTTTTTATACATTGAACTTAGATTTAAGGGACCACTTTTTGTGTGTTGCATACATAGGCCTTGACACATTTGTACCACGTTATTGTGAGTCGCATATAGAACTCGGACATGCGTGACTGGCTGGCTACCAGTACGTATAAGTCGTGCGTTAGATTAACCATTAATAGTGTTGCATGTTTAGCTTGACTTAGCGGTTAATAGGGATTGTGTTTGGATACAACATATTAGGCATGGGGTGAAAGAACAGTTCCTTGATGTATGGGCCACATATTCATTGCTATTGTACCTGAAGCTCTGTTGGAGATGCAGGTTCACCTTACTATTACTGATTCCCTCTAACGTTCATAGAGCGTTATGGACGTTTTCTTACTAATTCCCTCTGACGTTCACCGAGCGTTATGGATGAAGACGACTGGTTCCCGAAGGAAGGGACGATGCCACTGCTATACAGCCCGAGTGCCCGTATGTGAAGGATTATTCTTTATTACATATTCACTATAGTACGGTTAGGCACCCTATTGCATGCATCACGTTTATTTTCTATTATATATCACAGTTTATATGGCATGATATTGTGTATCTTGTTACGTCCCATTGAGGACCTGGTTATCCCATCAGGTATGTGCTATTGTCATTCATAGGTATTCGAGTCGTGACCGTGATCATCTCTATTTCTTCGAGGATGAATGCACTTGGATTGTCTTCGCTTCGCTCACCAAACTCATTTCATATTCCATGTATTTCTTCCCTTACTTGTTGGTAGTAGATTTGTCTCCGCCCAACATATTGTTAAAATATCTTAAAGTTGATTATATAATATCTTTTACTCTTTTATTTTGTGGATGAGATTAGATTACTCTTGGTTTACTGCATTTTATAGCTATGTATACATACGATGTGTCCATATATTGGAGTATACTTCGTATGTATGCAGCTGACATGTCTACGTACTTTGTCCTAAGTATTTTGGGACTGGGGCGTTACATGTTTTTGTGGTGGCCCATGCAGGTCGTGATAAATTTTTTTGGTTACTTTACCGTACCAAGAAAGCCTGCATAAGGATTAGAGTCTAGGATCTCATCCACCTACTTGACCTCTTTCTTGATTTTATCTACCGCTTGACTCAGTGATTGCATCTTGCTTTTTTCCTTCTACAATTATTCTTATCTTCCCTTCGTGCTTGTTAGAGGTTAGGAAGGTGACCCCTACTAGATAGACATGTTTCATTGTCCTAAAATACCATTAGTTTATCTCTTGTAAGTTAGGTAGAACGCCTTACGACCTAACCTTCCTTATGGCCTTAACCAAGCCTTAGACAAGTAAACAATAGGGCAACGGTATAGGCACCAACATAGGACATGACTTAGATTCTTAAGGACTTGAGCTAATTCTACACTTTTTCAATCATAATCTCATGTCCTATGTTTTTACCATCTTGACTAAATGTTGCTACTATAGACTAGTTTACAAGTTTAACCATTATCAAACTTATTCAAGACACATGCTATTGAGTGCGCGCTCACTAACATATTGTCTAATCCGAACCGGTGCATGATGGTCTGATCAACCGAGTGCACTTTGGTTCGCTTTTCATATATTATTCTACGTGGATGGAACATAGTTAAACTTGGCCTCTAGAAACTCATCCACGACAGTCTTGGCAATTCATTTTGAAATTTTCCAATCGTCTTTGAACCACGTATTAGCACTCGCTAACATTTTCTTCAACTCTTTACATTTATTGTCTTTCCCTTATTTTAGAAATCAAAACACTCGTTTTCTCCTATACCCATGATAATTGTATACATGAGTGCATCTAAACCATCGACCAACCCGTGATTATATCCTCATATTAAACTACTCATCCTTTTCTTGACCTATCATCGTGACCTTTCAATCACTTGAATAATAACAAACGTCCTCTTATTCGTGCCCTCAATCAAGACGTCTAACATACAATCTTCTCCAAAGTCTCTAATTATTTTACCTCCAGTTTTTGACCCCTAATCTTTTTCTCTTCTTGGGTTAACTAGCGACCATCATTTATTACCTAAACTATATCCGTGATCTATTTTCGTATATCGAAATCGCGACTTTCTAAATACAAGTTTGTGTTAAACGTCGTCCATGATTTGATCGTATCGATATACCCTTGTACCTTCTCAACCCCTAATCATTCTTAATTTCGAGGACACAATTCTTGTAAGTTGGGTAGGATGTTAACCCCCTAAATTTTCACTACGATTTTTTTAAAAAATTTGAATTTTGGTATTGATTTTATTTTTATTCGTATTTGTACGTCAAATGCAACTACGAATATACGATGTATAATATTTCTCGTATACAAAAAAATAAGTATATTTTCCAAATTAATATAAAGTAAATATTTTTAATTGCCTACATTTATAAAATACGTGGCGTCGAGATTGTACAACTTTATTTTACTTTGAAAGCTATACAAGTATAAATAATAATTTAGAGAAATAATATTTTAATCTATTTTGCATGCACGGTAAATGGAAATTTATTCCATGCATATTTTGAGTTCAAAACCTAATTGATATTAGTTTACTTATTTGCAGAAAAAAAGTATTTGAGTTATTTTCTATCAATATTCAAATGCTTATAATAAATTTTCAAAATTTAATTTTATTATAATTTTTGTTCATAAAAAGATATTTTAAATTTTTTTTGATTGATGTTGAAATTAATTTTGATGATTTACAAATTTGAATTTATTTTATGGATTCTATTTTATAAAGATTTAATGTAAAGATAGATTTACCTAGATTTAAATTGGATTCGGATTGGATTGAATTCGTTTAAATCTAGTTAAATTATATATGATTATCTAAAGGGGATTTGAATTTCCTAGTCCATATCTATATAGGAGTTCACCTCTTATATAAGGAGAGCTTCCTTGCTCTTTTTCATAAATTCCATAAGCCAATAAATTCCTCCACCAGTGTCGTGCATCGTATCGGTGTCCAATCTTTTTTGTGTCAGCCATGACGGCCTCGGGTTCGACCCCGAGTGTCTTTTCAATATAAAATATTCTTTTTACATTATCACTTTCGTATGCGACAATCTCGAACACAAATCCATTATCCCACTGCCGTGTCCGATACCCCGGACATGACGACCACCTAACCGCTAATCCTACTCTAACGACTAGCACCGTCGCCATTTCTGACCAGCATCCAGCCACGTCCTGCCACCACTAGGTGCTCCCTCTCCTGGCACCACCATCGACAAACCCGACCACCTATGACTCCACCTTCCCTATCTTTTTTCCGGCAGAAACCCACTAGGACCACCGCCATGAACGGCCAACGGCCCCCTACCACAACCAACTACACCACACTACCCTTGTAGTCGTCAGCACCACCATTGGCTTCCCAATCACTGCCACCACAGCCACTCCTGAGAAGGGAACACCTAGCCACCTCCGACCATCCACTTCGGCCCCTGTCCAAGACACCACCACCCATAGCCGTCAACCACCACCTGACTTCCTCCACCACCATCAAGCGACACCATCACCGCCGCACAGCCCTGGCCTCATCACCTGGCCACCCTCAATCCTGACACCCAGCTCCCTGCCACGGCCATTCCTGTGGCCGCAGCCGCCACCCAAAATCATCAACACTCACCTAATTCTCGCTGAGCCTTTGCCGTAGTGGCCGGATCTCCACCGTAAACTTTCGTCGAGCAGCCGCGAGAGGAGATTCCCGCAGCCGCCGTCAACACCATGCACCCAGGGCCATGTCGTGTGGATTTGGCACCGTCTTTAACCTGAGAGCCACCGCGCCCCTCCGCGCGCTTCGTCCACCGATGAAGACTTAGCCCTTTCTCCGTCTCCGCCTAGTCGGCGCCGCACAACCCGGTAGCTTCTCTCCTTCCCTCTCCCAAGTCTCTATGGGCTTGTTCCTCCCCCGCTCTTCCCCTCTCTCCAGCTCACTCCGGCCCGTCCCTTGGCTCACGAGTCCTCCCGCTCGTCACTCTCTCTTTCCTTCGCCTCTCTATTTCCATAAATCCCCTCTAACGCTCTTTCTTTTATTGAAAAGTCTTGGCCACTATTCTCGAACAAGACAGCTCAAGTAACTTACTATTATATTATTATATTATTATTATTATTATTATTATTATAATAATTATTATTATTAAAAAGTTGTTGTAACTATATTATTGTTCTTCTATCATTATTATTTTTCTACTACCATTATTATTATTATAGTGCCTGAGGTTAATGTTTATTTTAAGTAATTATTAATAATTATTTTTTTGTGTAATTAGGTATAATAATCTTTTCAAATCTCCTTGTAAAAATATATATAAATTATATAAATATTATATTTGGCTTGGCCTATATTCTAAAACATGGTTTTAAAACCCTACATAAATTTCCTATATTATTAATGTTATGTTGAAATATATTGACTCATAAAAAAATATAGTTTCCAAATTATATTTTGACACAAATTAGGTATTTGCCTTAAATAATTTTTCTAAAATTATTTTGTATTTATCTAAAACTATGTTTGAAATATAGACCGAGTCAAAATACTATTTTTCATTATAAAAATTTATTTCCAAATATTCTATTTTTCTAGAATAAAAGTATTTACCTTTACTTTTTCCCCCTTCGATTATCATCTTGTTCGTAACCAAGCTCATTATTCCTATTTTGTCACTAAATTTGTACACCCTCCTACGACCTAACTAATCTGACCGTTCTGGACCTGATGGAATAGTCCATGCCATCATCAGATGCTGTCTTGCGTAGTATACATCGAAGTCCTATTCGGTGCCACCTTGATCATCGCAACACACCAGGCATCATATCAGGCAAGATACCTTGCCATTAGCTGTTTATTTATTTTAGCTCATATTTTATGCATTTACTTAATATTTAATTTCTGCAAAATAAACTGTGTTACATGGCATGATCAGATAGAATTTTACTCTTCAGTTCTATTTTCTGCTATGTACTACTTTCTAATACATTGATCTTAGATTTAAGGGACCACTTTTTGTGTGTTGTATACATAGGCCTTGACATATTTTACCACGTTATTGCG
The DNA here is from genome assembly GCA_029216955.1 of Iris pallida. Lineage (NCBI taxonomy): Eukaryota > Viridiplantae > Streptophyta > Magnoliopsida > Asparagales > Iridaceae > Iris > Iris pallida. Next base: position 13,127 of record JANAVB010038692.1, on the reverse strand, counting down.
AGTCGCATATAGAACTCGGACATGCGAGACTAGCTAGCCACCATTATGTATAAGCCGTACGATAAGATTAACCGCTAATAGTGTTGCATGTTTAGTTTGACTAAACGGTTAATAGGGATTATGTGTTATGGATACAACATACTAGGCATGGGGTGGGAAGAACAGTTCCTTAATGTATGGGCCACATATTCATTGCTATTGTACCTGAAGCTCTGCTGGAGATGTAGGTTCACATTACTATTACTGATTCCCTCTGACGTTCATGGAGCGTTATAGACTTTTTTCTTACTGATTCCCTCTGACGTTCTCCAAGCGTTATGGACGAAGACGACTGGTTCCCGAAGAAAGGGACGATGTCACTGCTATACAGCCCGAGTGCCCGTATGTGAAGGATTGTCCTTTATTGTATATTCACTATAGTACGGTTAGGCACCCTAGTGCATGCATCATATTTATTTTCTATTATATATCACAGTTTATTTGGCATGATATTGTGTATCTTGTTACGTCCCTTTGAGGACCTGGTTATCCCTCCAGGTATGTGCTATTATCATTCACAGGTATTCGAGTCGTGGCCGTGATCATCTCTATTTCTTCGAGGATGAATGCACTTGGATTGTCTTCGCTTCGCTCGCCAAACTCATTTCATATTTCGTGTATTTCTTCCCTTACTTGTTGGTAGTGGATTTGTCTCCGCCCAATATATTGTAAAAAAATATCTTAAAGTTGCTTATATAATATTTTTTACTCTTTTATTTGTGGATGAGATTAGATTACTCTTGGTTTACTGCATTTTATAGCTTATGTATACATACGAGGTGTCCGTATATTGGAGTATACTTCGCATATATGCAGCTGGCATGTCTACGTACTTAGTTCTAAGTATTTTGGGACTGGGGCGTTACATGTTTTTGTGTTGGCCCATGCAGGTCGTGATAAATTGTTTAGTTACTTTACCGTACCAAGCAAGTCTGCGTATAGGATTAGAGTCTAGGATCTCATCCACCTACTTGACCTCTTTCCTTGATTTTATCCACCGCTTGACTCAGTGATTGTATCTTGCTTGATTCCTTCTACCATTATTCTTATCTTCCTTTCGTGCTTGCTAGAGGTTAGGGAGGTGACCCCTACTAGATAGACATGTTTCATTGTCCCAAAATACCATTAGTTTAACTCTTGTAAGTTGGGTAGAACGCCTTACGACCTAACCTTCCTTATGGCCTTAACCAAGCCTTAGACAAGTAAACAATAGGGCAATGGTATAGGCACCAACACAGGACATAACTTTGATTCTTAAGGAATTGAGCTATTCTACTCTTTTTCAATCATAATCTCATGTGCCTATGTTTTTACCATCTTGACTAAATGTTGCTACTATAGACTAGTTTGCAAGTTTAACCATTATCAAACTTATTCAAGACACATGCTATTGAGTACGCGCTCACTAACATATTGTCTAATCCGAACCGGTGCATGATGGTCTGATCAACCGAGTGCACTTTGGTTCGCTTTTCATATATTATTCTACGTGGATGGAGACATAGTTAAACTTGGCCTCTAGAAACTCATCCATGACTGTCTTGGCAATTCATTTTGAAATTTTCCAATCGTCTTTGAACCACGTATTAGCACTCGCTAACATTTTCTTGAACTCTTTACAGTTTATTGTCTTTCCCTTATTTTAGAAATCAAAACACTTATTTTCTCCTATACCCATGATAATTGTATATACATGAGTGCAGCTAAACCATCGACCAACCCGTGATTATATCCTCATATTAAACTACTCATCCTTTTCTCGACCTATCATCGTGACCTTTCAATCACTTGAATAATAACAAACGTCCTCTTATTCATACCCTCAACCAAGTCGTCTAACATACAATCTCCTCCAAAGTCTTTAATTATTTTACCTCCAGTTTTTACTCCTAATCTTTTTCACTTCTTGGGTTAACTAGCGACCATCATTTATTACCTAAACTATATCCGTGATCTATTTTCGTATATATCGAAATCACGACTTTCTATATACAAGTTTGTGTTAAACGTCGTCCATGATTTGATCGTATCGATATACCCTTGTACCTTCTCAACCCCCTAATCATTCTTAATTTCGAGGACGCAATTCTTGTAACTTGGGTAGGATGTTAACCCCCTAAATTTTCACTACGATTTGTTTTAAAAAAATTGAATTTTGGTATTGATTTTATTTTTATTCGTATTTGTATGTCAAATGCGACTACGAATGTACGATGTCTAATATTTTCTCGTATACAAAGTTTTCTTTAAAAAGTAAGTATATTTTCCAAATTAATATAAAGTAAATATTTTAATTGCCTACATTTATAAAATACGTGGCGTCGAGATTGTGCAACTTTATCTTTACTTTGAAAGCTATACAAGTATAAATAATAATTTAGAGAAATAATATTTTAATCTATTTTGCATGCACGGTACATGGAAATTTATTCCATGCATATTTTGAGTTCAAAAACTAATTGATATTATTTTACTTATTTGCAGAAAAAAGGTATTTGAGTTATTTTCTATTAATATTCAAATACTTATAATAAATTTTCAAAATTTAATTATTATTATAATTTTTGTGTTCATAAAAAGATATTTTAAAATTTGTTTGATTGATGTTTAAATTAATTATGATGATTTACAAATTTGAATTTATTTTATGGATTCTATTTTATAAAGATTTAATGTAAAGATAGATTTGCCTAGATTTAAATTGGATTCGAATTGGATTGAATTCGTTTAAATCTATTTAAATTAATATATGATTTATCTAAAGGGTATTTGAATTTTCTAGTCCATATCTATCTAGGAGTTCACCTCCTATATAAGGAGAGCTTCCTTGCTCTTTTTTCATAAATTCCATAAGCCAATAAATTCCTCCACCACAGTGTCGTGCATCGTATCGGTGTCCAATATTTTTTGTGTCAGCCGTGACGGCCTCGGGTCCGACCCCGGGTGTCTTTTCAATATAAAATATTCTTTTCATATTATCACTTCCGTATCCGACAATCCCGGACACAAATCCATTATCCCCCTGCCGTGTCCGACACCACGGATACGACGACCACCTAAACGCTAATCCTACTGTAACGACCAGCATCGTCGCCATTCCTGACCAGCAGCCAGCCATGTCCTGCCACCACCAGGTGCTCCCTCTCCTGGCACCACCATCGACAAACTCGACCACCTATGACTCCACCTTCCCTGTCTTCTTTTTCGGCAGAAACCCACCAGGACCACCGCCATGATCGGCCAACGGCCCCATACCACAACCAACTACACCACACCACCACTGTGGCCGTCAACACTTCCACTAGCTTCCCAATCACCGCCACCACAGCCATTTCCTGAGGAGGGAACTCCTAGCCGCCTCCGACCATCCACTTCGGCCCCTGTCCACAGACACCACCACCCATAGCCGTCAACCACCACCTGACTTCTTCTACCACCATCAAGCGACACCATCACCGCCGTACAGCCCTGGCCTCATCACCTGGCCACCCTCAACCCTGGCACCCAGCTCCCTGCCACGGCCATTCATGTGGCCACAGCCGCTACCCAAAATCATCAACACTCACCTAGTTCTCGCTGAGCCTTTGCCGTAGTGGTCGGATCTCCATCGTAAACCTTCGTCGAGTAGTCGCGAGCGAAGATTCCCGCAGCAGCCGTCAACACCTTGCACCCAGGGCCATGCCGTGTGGATTTGGTGCCGTCTTTAACCTGAGAGCCACCGCGCCCCTCCGTGCGCTCCGTCCACCGATGAAGACTTGGCCCTTTCTCTGTCTCCGCCTAGTCGGCACCGCACAGCCCGGTAGCTCGTCTCCTTTCCTCTCCCAAGTCTCTATGGGCTTCTTCCTCCCCCGCTCTTCCCCTCTCTCCGGCTCACTCCGGCCCGTCCCTCAGCACAAATGTCCTCCCGCTCGTCACTCCCTCTTTCCTCCGCCTCTCTACTTCCATAAATCCCCTCTAACGCTCTATCTTTTATTGAAAATTCTTGGCCACTATTCACAAACAAGAACAGCTCAAGTAACCTTATTATTATTATTATTATTTTTTTTATTATTATTATTAAAAAGTTGTTGTAACTACATTATTGTTCTTCTATCATTATCATTTTCTACTACCATTATTATTATTATTATAGTGACTGAGGTTAATGTTTATTATTAATTATTGTTAATAATTGTTTTTTTGTGTAATTAGGTATAATAATCTTTTCAAATCTACTTGTAAAAAAAATATACAATTATAAAAATATTATATTTGGCTTGGCCTATATTCTAAAATATGGTTTCAAAACCCTAGATAAATTTCCTAGATTATTAAGGTTATGTTGAAATATATTGACCCGTAAAAAAATATATAGTTTCCAAATTATATTTTGCCACAAATAGGTTTTTTGCCTTAATAATTTTTCTATAATTATTTTTTATGTATCTAAAACTATGTTTGAAATATAGATCGAGTCAAAATACTATTTTTCACTATAAAAATTTATTTTCAAATATTATAACTATTTTCCTAGAATAGTATAAGTATTATTTACTTTTTTTTTTTTCCCTTTCGATTATTATCTTGTTCGTAACCAAGCTCATTATTCCTATTCCGTCACTAAATTTGTACACCCTCCTATCGACCCTAACTAATATGACCGTTCTGGACCCGATGGAATAGTCCATGCTATCATCAGAGGCTATCTTGCGTAGTTATAACATCAAAGTCCTTTTCGGTGCCACCTTTATCATTGCAACCCACCAGGCGTCATACTAGACAAGATACCTTGCCATTAGTTGTCTATTTATTTTAGCTCATATTTTATGCATTTACTTAATATTTACTTTCTGCAAAATAAACTGTGTTACATGGCATGATTAGATAGAATTTTACTGTTCAGTTCTATTTTCTGCTATGTAATATTTTCTTATATATTAAACTTAGATTTAAGGGACCACCTTTTGTGTATTGCATACATAGGCCTTGACAAATTTGTACCACGTTATTGCGAGTCGCATATAGAACTCAGACATACGTGACAGGCTGGCCACCAGTACGTATAAGCCGTGCGATAAGATTAACCGCTAATAGTATTATATGTTTAGTTTGACTTAGCGGTTAATAGGGATTATGTGTTGTGGATACAACATACTAGGCATGGGATGGGAAGAACAGTTCCTTGATGTATGGGTCGCATATTCATTGCTATTATACCTGAAGCTCCGCTGGAGACGCATGTTCACCTTACTATTACTGATTCCCTCTGACATTTATGGAGCGTTATAGACGTTTTCTTACTGATTCCCTCTGACATTCGTCGAGCGTTATGGACGGAGACAACTGGTTCCCGAAGGAAGGGATAATGCTACTGTTATACAACCCGAGTGCCTATATGTGAATATTGTTCTTTATTGCATACTCACTATAGTACTGTTAGTCACCCTATTGCATGCATCCCTTTTATTTTCTATTATATATCACAATTTATATGGCATGATATTGTGTATCTTGTTATGTCCCTCAGAAGACCTGGTTATCCCACCAGGTGTGTGCTATTGTCATTCACAGGTATTGAGTCATGGCCGTGATCATCTCTATTTTTTCGAGGATAATTGCACTTGGATCGTCTTCACTTCGCTCGCCAAACTCATTTTATTTTCCATATATTTCTTCCCTTACTTGTTGGCAGTAGATTTGTCTCCGCCCAACATAATGTACAAAAATATCTCAAAGTTGATTATATGGTATCTTTTACTCTTTTATTTTGTGGATGAGATTATATTACTCTTGGTTTACTGTATTTTACAGCTTATGTATACATACGAGGTGTCCATATATAGGAGTATACTTCGTATGTATGCAGCTGGCATGTTTACGTACTTAGTCCTAAGTATTTTAGTATTGGGGCGTTACACCCCATACCCCATAGTGTATCAAACCACTCTTGTTCAGTCCATTTGTTGATCATTCCTTGCACTCATTCTCTGTCCTGTCCATACATGTTGTCCAATCCACACTAAATGGAGCTATCTACATTATCCCTGCATGATATCCTATGACTTATATTATATATGATATAGATATAGCTTATGGCAAATATAGTATACATTGTATCTATATGTTTATATTTGTAGATAATTGAGTTTTGTAATATATCCTGTAACTAGAGTATAAGGTATGTAGTATATGTATGTTGAGGCTATGATTTAGATATAGCATTGATACCATACACCCTTATTAAATCATGACCTAAAACTAAGGGAATAGTCCCAAAACCCTAGATATTGACCAAATAAGATCAAAGTTGACCAAATAGCTGAAATTTGACTAGTGCTGACCCAAATTAACTTTACTGACCTAGATACGGCCCAGCAGCATACATATAACACTATTGTTTAATTTAAAACACTTAGAACTTGTAATTCATATCATAGGTCTCTGTGACTCCAGTTCAGATACTGATACACATCCGTTGCTCAGGATACCAGACGGGTACATTCTTTGTTAGTTTTCATCATGATAGTATCTATATTGCTTGCTCTAGACTACATTACTTGATGCTGACACATTGTTATCACTGACCAGTAATATATGGATCTTATCATGCGATGTTATTCCCTTATCAGGTATATCGAGTATTTTATGTTCATGTACTTTATCATGTGCACCGTGTACTTCTTATATTCATATTATTCATGTACCATCATGTGCTCTCATGTGCTATCATGTCCTCTCATGTATTCTCATGTGCTCACGTGTGCTTCATGTGCAAAATAACTATCGTGTATGTATATCGTGATTGGATCCTTGTGTATTGATTGGGGCGGGTGAGTAGAAGTAGTTATGTGATTAAATCCCCTAGTGTACTCATGTATATGTCGATTATACACTCATATATAAGGGAGTTACCATAGATTACTCATGTGCAACCTAAACCAATCATATAACTGTCTTGTGCTCTGAAACACTTATATTTATTACAGTTCATAGATTCTCTATTCTATTTCATGTACCCAGTTTGTTTATCTATGTCTCCTGTATTCCTGTATTTCCTTTACAGTACGTCATGTATTCTATTCTATTGCTAGTTCTATATTTTTTACCATATATTGAAACTGCTTTCAGAGTTATGTATTCGTTTCAATCCTGACTGGATATATTGATAAATTTTACAGAGAACTTGGAGAACTTTCGCAACACTTACTATGGCACAGACATAGATGACACTTGCGACCTGGATCATCGAAGGATCCAGCTTGTCTAGAGGAGACACCTGTAGTTTCTAAATTAGACTACTAGGATATTATTTTGGACTTGTCTCCAACTACCCTTGTTATGTTATTATTTCGTACTCTGCGTATTGTATTGATAACACTTAAACTCATTTAAATTCTGGATTGTATTGTACTTGGATATTTCTCCTATCTATTCTAATTCGTGCTGATATCCATCTTTAGTATATTATGATTGAGTTATATCTTCTGAGATTGTCCTCCGATTGGAGAGTATATTCTGGATAGGTACATCATATTGTGTTTAGATGTTATTGAGACCTAGGATAACGTTCTACCGCCAATACTGCGGTATAGGCTCTACATACCCACGTTTCGTGCCCTTACACTAGGTGCGGGTCGTGACACATTTTTAGTGGTGGCCCATGTAGGTCTGGTTCTGAGTTTGTCTCAGTTCTATAGTAGTACTCGAACTAGAGTATTTCTACAACCTGTAGTAGGATATAGAATATAGGTTATAAGGTACTCAATCACCATTAGAAAAAACTTTGATCTAAATTCTGCCATCTTTAATTTCTTGAGATAACTGCCTTTCTTGAGATAAACTGTCCTTCTTTGATAATATTGTTTTCTGCTGAGTATTGATTTCCTTGTTTGATCTGTCTTCAGGATGGCAAAGACTAGATCACATCGCTCCAGTCCAGAGGATAATACCGAGAGGCCTGCCACCTCTCATCCGATTCAGCAGGACGCTGGGAGTGCAGCACCTCTCACTTCTACTCACATAGGAGTATCTGCAGCTTTTGAGGGTGCTCCTCCACCTGTTAGGAGGACTGTACCGGTTATCTTCGACGTTCTCCAGCCACCACCACCTTCGGCACCAGTAGATGTTGCACAATTATTCGTACAGTTACGGGAGATGATGGATGCACAGCACCGTCAGTCAGCAGATATGAGGTAGGCCGTTGATAACGCCCACCAGGTGGCTATTATAGTAGTTGAGAGGGTGGCAGTAGCTCAGCCGCAGAAAGGTTATGCTCAGCACCAGAGGCCAGGAAACAACATTGACTTTCAGAAGATGCGACCGAAGGATTTTCGTGGCACAGAGGGAATTCTGTACGCAGATGATTGGATCGAGCACATTAAGGGGATTTTTTGGCTGGCATAGATTCCTGCCAGCTTATAGATTGAGGCGGTAGGTAGTCAGATGTTTAATCTTGCTTTGATTTGGTACCGCCCCGATCCCAGGGTCGGGGTCGAAGAAAAGACTTGGGAGGCTTTCAGGAAGCTCTTCAAAGAGAAGTTCTTTCTAGATATGGCTCTCAGTGCCTTAGATACCCAGTTTGAGAGTCTGGTTCAGGGAAACCAGACAGTTGAGGAGTATGTCGAGGAGTTCTGCCGTCTGGGAAGATTCGCGGAAGGACAGAGTGATGTAGCGAAGGCTAGGAAATTTCGGAAGGGCTTGATCAAGGAGGTCAAGTCACTGACCAAGAGTGACCGTGATGCTACCTTTGAGCCGATTCTGGCGGGCGCTATGACAACAGAGGATGACCTAGAGCTGAAGACCAAGAGGGGTTGAGATGCCTTTTGTACTGGTAGCAGTGCAGGCCCGGCCAAGAGGCCCCACATCGAACACTACCAACAGCAGCAAAGGCCATTTCAGCACCAGCAGCATCAGTGTGAGGGTCGTGCTACTTTTCAGCAGGTGAACCAGCAACAGAGACATGGCTATCAGTAGGCACCGAGCCAGCAGCAGGCCACTATTTGCCCCTTCTGTAAGAAGCCAGGGCATGGGTAGAATGACTGTAGGAAGAGATTGGACAAGTACCTATTGTGTGCAGCAGTAGAGCATCAGCTGAGGGACTGTCCCTTAGCTGTAGCTTGTATAGCTCAGGATGGAGCTAGAGCTCTGGCGGGCCAGTAGAAGGGACCGCCACTACATACTCAGTAGCAGAGGTTTGCACAATATCAGCAACAGGCCAGATGAGGCCAGCAGGGACGAGCTTTCGCCATGACAGCTGAGGAGTCTGAGCCAGCGGGTTATCTGATAGCAGGTTTCGTTCTTTTGATTCCATTCTAGCTTTCACTTTATTTGATTCTTTGTCTTCCTATAGTTTTATGTCAGTATCGTTTGATATTAGACACCATCTTGTATTTGAAACTTTGCCTAGGACTTGCAAGATCATGACTAGGGATGGAATCATCCTAGTTAGTGATGTTTGCAAGGATCGAAGAGTTATTTTGGGATGCTAAGAACTGGATGTGTTTTTGCTCATAATGCCATTACTGAGTTACGATATTGTACTCAGGATGGACTGGTTGAGTAGACACCATACTAGTATAGATTATCATAGAGGCAGAGTACTTTTTAGATCACCAAGAGAGCCAGAGTTCGAGTTCACTAAAGGAGAGGCGGAGTAGAGCAGCGAAGTCTTCTGTTGAGCTTTAGTAGAGGAGGAGAGTTTGCCACATCCATTGATAGCTGAGTTCATTGATGTTTTTCTCGAGGAGTTGCTAGGGTTGCCTTCCGACAGAGATGTTGAGTTCTCTATAGATTTGGTGCCAAGCACAGAGCCGATATCTCAGCACGTCTATATAGTTAACAATAATAAGCTGGTAGAATTGAAGAAGCAGGTGGATGAGTTGCAAGACAAGGGCTTCATCAGATCTAGTTCTTCATCAGCAGGTGGATGGGTCAGTATGTATGTGTATCGATTACAGGGCTCTCTATATCTTCACCATTAAGAACAAATACTCGCTACCGAGGATCAATGATTTGTTCGATCAGTTAAGCGGAGCGATGTCCTTTTCTAAGATTGATCTGAGGTCAGGCTATCACCAGGTGAAGGTGAAGAAGGAAGATGTTCTGAAGACAGCATTTCAGACTCGGTACGTCTAGTTTGAGTTTATGGTGATGCCGTTTGAGTTAACTAATGCCTCGACAATATTCATGAACCTGATGAACAAAGTATTCCATCAGTATCTGGACAAGTTTGTAGTGGTATTCATTGTTGATATCTTGGTGTATTCGAAGACCCCGGAGGAGCATGATGAGCATCTAAGAGTAGTTCTAGAGACTCTCAGGAAGAAGGAGCTTTACGGCAAGCTTTTGAAGTGTGAGTTCTTACTTGATCGGGTTGAGTTCCTCGGTCATGTTGTGACCGGAGAGGGAATCTAAGTCGACCCAAAGAAGATCACTGTAGTTGAGGCATGGACCACTCCGAGTTCAGCTGTAGACATCAGGAGCTTCCTGGGATTGGCAGGTTACTACAAGATGTTTGTTTCAGAATTTTCCCGAATTGCAGAGCCGTTGACTAGGCTGACACGAAAGGACATAGAGTTTTTCTGGTCAGAGGAGTGTCAGGTCGCCTTTGATGAGTTAAAAAAGAGGTTGGCGACAGCTCCAATTTTGACAATGCCATCAGGGGCAGGTGGATTCAATATCTACAGTGACGCCTCAGAAAGGGTCTGGGTTGTTTCTTGCAGCAAAATAGGAAGATGATTGCCTATGCTTCTAGGCGGTTACGTCTTCATAAGAAAAACTACCCTACCCATGACTTGGAATTGGCAGCGGTTATCTTTGCTCTTAAGTTATGAAAATACTATTTATACGGAGAGCATATGGAGATCTTCACGGACCATAAAATCTTGCAGTATGTGTTTACCCAAAAAGAGCTGAACATGAGGCAGAGGAGATGCTTGGAGTTGATGAAGGACTTCCACATCTCGTTGCAGTACCACCCAGGGAAGGCCAATATGGTTGCCGACGCCTTGAGCAGGTATTCGGTGGCCATGTGTTTGATGGTAGACTATCATTTGCTAGCAGATCTTGAGAGCTTTAAGAATGAGGTGATAGTACTTGGAGTTGAGATGCAGTTGTTTAAGCTATAAATTCTGTCAGACTTGATGGATAGGATCAAGTCGACTCGGTTTGATGATGTAGCTCTGCGGAGTACCAAAGAGTAGGTTCGGGTAGGACTTCTGGACGATTTTGTTATTGCAGTGGATGGAGCGTTAAGGCACAGTTCCAGACTGTGCGTACCTAGTGGAGAGATTCGAGAGCAGGCTATGAATGAGGCTCATCGCACTCAGTATTATATGCATCTAGGTGCCAACAAGATGTATAGAGACCTGAAGGAGCATATTTGGTGGTATGGTAAGAAGCAGGAGGTAGCACGCTTCCTAGCCAGATGCTTGGTTTGCCAGCAAGTAAAGACAGAGAGGCAGAGGCCAGGAGGATTGTTGTAGCCATTGGCCATTTCGAAATGGAAGTGGGAGCACACTACTATGGATTTTGTATCGGACTTGCCGCGTACAGTAGGAGAGAAAAACGTGATTTGGGTCATCGTAAACAGGTCAACCAAATCTGCCCACTTCTTGCCATTCAAAGTGAGTTTGTTTATAGAGAGACTAACAGATATACGTGAGGCAGATAGTCAGACTGCATGGAGTTCCCGTGAGCATAGTATCGGATCGGGATAGTCGCTTCACTTTCCACTTCTGGCAGAATCTATCAGAGCTTGGGCGCTCAGCTCAAGTTCAGTACCGCTTACCACCCTCAGACAGATGGACAGTCGGAAAGGACTATCCAGACTCTCGAGGATATGCTACGCACTTGTGTTATGGATTTTGGAGGCTCCTAGGAGGATCATTTGCACTTGGTTGATTTTTTCTACAATAATAACTTTCAGGCCAGCATTGTGATGTCACCGTTCGAGGCATTGTATGGGCGAAGATATCGTACAGCCTTTTCTTTGGATGACATTGGAAAGAGAGCTTTATTGGGGCCTGAGATGGTTGTGGACGTAGCTGAGAAGGTGAAGCTCATCAGAGATCGACTTCGTGTGGTGCAGGACAGACATCGGCATTGGGCCGATAGCTATCGGAGACCTTTGGAGTTTGAGGTATAACTTAGATTTTAGGATTAGTTAGTTTATTTTTATAAATCTTGTTTATCATGATTGATTGTTATAGTTAAGTGAGAGACCTTGTTTGTGCTAGGTTAAAGATCTGGTGTTTCTGAGGATATCACCGACACGGGGCACTATTCGCTTTCGTGGAGGTGAGAAGCTTAGCCCGTATTTCATCGGACCTTTCATTATTCACGAGAGTGTCGGTGCCATGGCTAACAGGCTAGACTTGCCACCTGTACTAGAGGGAGTTCATAACATGTTTCATGTATCGTAGTTCAGACGGTACATGGCAGATCCCAGTCACGTACTAGATCACTCTGAGATTGAGGTGGGCCCTACTTTCAGCTATCCAGAACAGCGTATAGAGATTCTGGATTGTCGGGAGAAGGTGTTGTGGAATTAGACCATTCCCTTAGTTCGTATCCCGTGGAGGTATCACTCTCCAGGTGAGTCAACCTGGGAGAGATAGGATGAGATGCACGAGCGATACCCTTATCTTTTTGAGCCTTGAGATATGAATCTTCTGTCCTTCTCGTTCCTGCCCTAGGAAGGGTAGATTTGTCACTAGTATATTCTATAATAAGGATATTTTGGTAATTTGTAAATTTTAATTATTTTGGTATCATTTATTTAATAAATTGTGTTAGTATAATAATTTGGTTAAACCATAGAACCACATTGACTAAATGTTAGTCATAACCAAAGAAGACTTGGATTAGTGAGATTAGACCACTTTAGATTCATTCTAATTAATAAGTCAAGCCTCGAATCAAATTAGGAACCATTTACAATTTAATGACTAAAAACCCAAGTTAGAATGGGCCTTTATGGCATGACACGTTAGGAAGGCCTCTTAGGCATTGAACCAAAGTCAAACCCTAGCCCACCTACTTGGTCGGCCACATTGGTCCCTATCACGGGCGTATCGTACCGTATCGAATATGCACCCCAAGTGATTGTC
>JANAVB010038691.1:0-38924 GCA_029216955.1 Iris pallida | reverse complement strand
GGAGGCAGTTGTCTATAATGCCCATGGTGAAGAAGGACGCTGATTTCTTATCTTTGCCACAAGTGAAACTTCTCCACGCAAGGTGGTGTGCCTCAGTAGGAGTGGAGCGAGAGTCCATTGAACTTAAAATCCAAGAAATTGCATGCCCGGTGACTACTAGAATGTATGAGTCGTCCGTTGTTTTCAATCCTAAAGACAGGCCTCAAACCAGATTGACTAATTCATAGAAGAGAAGGCTGGTCAACTAAGAGAGATCCATCATCCTTTGAGCATGTTGAACGAAGCTTACAGCAACCTCCGCCTGCACGGATGGACAAGCTTGTCATTCGCCTGAAAATAGAGAAATGGACCTCCCAAGAGAAGATACTGTCGCAAGCCAAACACTGAGTTTGTATATTGACAAATTTCAACCTGAGATTTGCAGTTACATTTGGTCTATTGTCGATGTCCCAGGTGATAGCCATTGCGGATTACATGTGCTTGTAAGACATCTTGGTTATTCTGACAAAGATGGATGGAGACAGGTGAGGCAGGAGCTGTACGAGGAGTTAGAGACTCGTCTTCCATTCTACTCCCGCATCCTAAGTGAAGAAACAGTTACAAGTTTGTTGTTAAGTATCCCTTGCACCGACAGTGTGACCGGGGAAAACCACTATATGTCCCGTATGCCGGTTATTTATTTGCTAATAAGTACAGGATACCTGTTGTACTTATCTTGTCGGGTATTAGCAATACATTATTTCCGATGTGCGCTCCTCCGGCGGAGCACGGACATTTTGACCTATGTACTATAGGTCAAATCGGGAAACACTTGTCATACTAAAGATGATCGATCATTCTCCGATTCCTCCACCTTCAACAGTTTGGTACAAAAAAGCACCGGTCGAAGCCATCGCCTGGACCACACCTTTCGTTGAACAAATCAACCATTGTAAGAAGTTGTTGAAGATTGAAGAGCCAGGAGGCTTACCTGTTGGCCACTACGACGTCGAAATCGACTGAGTATGGATATATTTACAGTTTGGCATTTTATTTGGAGGACCACTTTTGTATACAGCAAATTATGAAGTATGAAGTCCAGTATATATTTTTCATTTTTACATGTGTGCTATCTGTGTTATATGTGTTTACCTTTTTCTATCTGTGTTATATGTGTTTACCTGTGTGCAAGATTTATGAAAGTATCTGTGTCAAAATGTATCAATTTGTTAAAGTATCAGAGTTTGTATCAGGACTGTCAGCCCCCAGGCAGTCCTACACTAATGTAGGACTGCTCATACAAACTCTCTTTACAGAGAGTTTGTATCAGGACTGCCAGCCCCCTGGCAGTCCTACTGACAGTCCTAAATGAAACTCTCTGTGAATCTCTTCACAGAGAGTTTGTATCAGGACTGCCAGCCTCCTGGCAGTCCTACACTAATGTAGGACTGCCAGGGTGTTGGCAGTCCTAAATAAAACTCTCTGTGAAGAGAGTTTGTAAAGAGTTTGACATACAAACTCTCTTCACAGAAAGTTTGTATCAGGACTGCCAGCCCCCTGGCAGTCCTGCACTAATGTAGGACTGCCAGGGTGCTGGCAGTCCTGTGAAGAGAGTTTGACACACACAAACTCTCCAAATTACGACAACCAAATAAAAATAACATGTACACATCAAAATAAGATCCAAATAACAACAATATATCTACTATTACATATCCAAATTACGACAATCAACTTACATCCAAAACAACAACATACCCAACTTACATCCAAAATAAGATCCTAATTACGACAATCAAGTTTCCAAATAACAACAATCATATCCAAATTACATCCAAATAAAAAATGATTTAAACATCCAACTACATATCATGTCGAACCTTCGTAACCGCCTCCATATTATGCATAAAGGGGAACTTGACCTCGTCGTCGATGCGCTCCATTTCGGTGGCGGTTGCGACACGGTCCTCGCTTTGGCAACCTCCCCGGAGTTATTTGGCCAATTCCTTCACCCTTTTAGACTGTAAATGAAAGTATCAGTGAATTAAGTCTACAAACATGGAAATCTTAGGATGACTACAAATACGGAACTCACCATCTTCACCAATGAAGCATAAAAGATATTTTTTGAAGGAAGACGTCCCAGAGCTCAGAGCTCCCACGGCCACGGGACCCGGTTTTGTAGGGTTCGACAACTTAGGATGTCCGATCCCCAGGAAGTACGACTTGTAGTCCTCGCTGCAGTCGGCCATCTCCTTGACCGGTTGTCTTTCATCTTCTCCAAGCACATGTCGTTGCCACTCGGAGTAGAAGTCGGTCACCCAGTCGAATTTCGCCAGTTTGTAATTCAAAAGTTGGGTCCCGCGCGGAGGCTCCAACATCCTTAGTGTGCGCTTCGGCACAGTTTGCACGAAGCCAAACTGACGAAGTACTCGATCCAGTATGTACGGCTCCGTGATTTCATAGCATGTGATCATGCCATAAAATAAAGCGACTGGTTCCACATAGCGATTCTTCTCGCGTAAATCCCGGTATGGATGCCAAAATATATGTAGAAAAAAGTTTACAGCAAAACAAATTAACATAAAATAGTTAACAACAAAACAAATTAACATGAAAAAGTAAGTCAAAATTTGGTACCTCTTCTGGCACCAAATTATCTAATAGTTCACGAATGGAAGCCAGTGTTCGAGAATTTTTTGTTTTTCCAGCTGTGTTGGCCTCCATCGACACAGTCTAGGAAGGTGGTCGTCATACCCTAGGTTCAGCTCACCCCGCCTGAGCATCAGAAAGTGCTCGTATGTCCATGCCTATACAATTTATAAATGAATAGTCAAAAATTAAACAACAAAATTTCGTATACGAGATTAAATTGTTAGAAGTTTTCGTACGTGGAGCAGAGTCTGGCATCCGGCAATTGTCTTAGTCCCGACACGGGATGCAATACCAAGCTCGCGGTAAAGATTGGCTAGTATACCGCTTCCCCAGGATATGTTAATGACGTCATCCACTTTAGATAAATTAAGAATGTACCTAGCATGTATCGAGGTTCCGGACTTGTCCGGAATGCCGACCGATCCTATGACGAAGAGGATGTACGCACGGGCCACCATGTCAACAGTCTCATCATCATCCTCGTCCTCCATCTCCATGAAGTTCTCTACCAAAAATGACAGAGGAATTCCGTAGGACTTCTTGAAGCCGGGCAGGGTTGTAAAACTGGTAGCCTCAACTCCAAGGTGATCTGAGACAAATTTTACGATCTTCTTGTACCATTTAATTGATTTCTCATTGTTGTACATTTCCATGGTCATGACGCGCCCGGTAACTCAGGTCCAGTATCTGAGGGACGTCGTCAAGTGTAATAGTCAACTCCCCTGCTGGGAGATGAAATATGTTGGTCTCCGGATGTCATCTCTCCACAAAGGCGAATATGAGGGCACTGTCCATTGTCATATAGACGTATTGAGCCAAATTGTACAAGCCGCTCAGTATGACCTTGCTCTGGACGGCCTCCAATAAGCTGTCAAACCGCCAGACCACGGTTTTCTTCCCGTGGCTCACAGCCCTAAGCATACGATATGTCCTCTGTATGTCGGACAACAAAAAAATAGTATAATAAATGGGAGCCCTAAACATAACAATTATATATATATATATATATATATATATATATATATATATATATATATATATATATATATATATATAGTAATAAATGGAAGATTACAAACTTAATATACATACCGGGTTCTTCCATATTTTATAAGCAATGTGGTTCTCAAACGAAGCCAACATTGAGCAACCTGGCGGACGGACAGGCTCTTGAGAAGGACCGGGCTCCTAGGAAGGACCAAAACCGTCACGTGATAGAAGTCGCCCAATAGGCACGTCGTCGTCATCTTCGGAAGAAGAAGCCAGAGGACTAGGAGGAGCTCGTTGCTTCGACCGAGCAGGGGGAGCCGGTGGCTGCGTCGGAGACCGGCCAGTCGCTCCAGTGACTTTCCTTTCTAGAGCCGGTTCGGAGATTCTAATCGGTCTCTCGAGAGGACGTCCCTCAGTACGTTCCTTGCGCCTTGACATGGTGGACCGTATTCTCTTGGGAGCGGCCAGAGGGCTGCAGGACAACATACAGTTATTAAATAATAGAAACGAAAATAGACAATAGAAAAACATAATGTTAAGAAGTCCTAATGTCACCCCAGGCTTGAATTAGGACAACATATTTGCTAACAACCCTGCCCTAATATTAGATTGAATCAGGACTGCCAGGATTGTGGTAGTCCTACTGTAAAGTAGGACTGCCAGACTCCCTGCAGTCCACTTGTGAAAGAGGACTGCAGGGAGTCTGGCAGTCCTACTTTACAGTAGGACTGCCACGACCCTGGCAGTCCTAATTTTGTCACCCTCGACTGTAGCAGACACGATCGTTTGTCGTGTTCTAAGATTAGGGTTTCAAGTAATGTGTGCGAATTATCATGTTCGAAAAATTCATTCATGAACCCTAAAGTGATTCTAAACCTAATTTATCAAAACTTTTTCGAGAATTAACAAAGAAACTTTGAATTTGAAAAAAAAAATTAGAAAAATCTAGAAGAAACTAGGGAAGAACATACCTAGACTCCGATGATGGTTTCGACTTTCATGTCCTCTTAGAATGGAGTGGTGGAGAAAAGAGTGGTAGAAAATTTTAAAATGGAGTGGTGGAGGAGTGGTGGAGAAGAGAGTGGGATTTTAGGGCTTGGGAGATATTTTGGAAAAGAGAGAAAGAAAATGAGAAAATGAAATGAAAATGAGGATTTGGGAGATTGGGCTAGCCCCAAGCAACTTGTGGGCAGCCCAGCAAAAGTTCCACCTTCTTGGGCAGCCCCCAAGTAAGGGCTACCCCCAAATAAGTGGTAGTGCCCTTAGAAAAAGCCTTAAACAATACCTCCAATTTGTATCCCCTTTTTTCTTGCTTCTCAATTCTATACAAAGATCGCATGAATGTTTGCACCAGAAATGTTTCACACAATATGTAACCAAAAAAAAAAAAAAACTACCACCACATTATGCCTACATATTTAACTACAAAATAGAAAATATCGAGTAGTCCGGGTCACTAAAATGAGGATGTTTTGGATGCAAACTCGTACATACTGTTCATTGATACTCGAACACATTTAACAAACAAGTATACAAAATGATTCATATGTTTGGATTCAGTGCATATATTATGACTAAACTAATTTACAAAATAAAAGAAAGAAAGGCATGATCCAAGCCATCCAGTCATCTGATTATGTTCATATTTGTGCTAAAACTCATCAGTTCTTCTCTAAAATCATACTGCCAAGTACACCTATTTCCTCTGCAACTTGGTCTTTCCTCGTCTCCTGTAGGTAAGCGGATGAACCTGCAACTGAATAAAGAGCATTACGTTAGAATGATGGCTTGAAACACCATTGACATTTAAAAACATTGTAGAATACAGCACACCTTGTACTGTAAACAAAAACTTCAACCAATGCAAGAACGATGACATACCAATATTCAGTAAGGCGCTCTTTTAGATGCAAATCCCTTGAATTTGTTTCCAGTTTGGCTTGGGACACAAATCTCGTTATTTGGTTAGAGATCCTCAACAGGATATACGTTTGGTCCATCCAGGTTAAAGAACGGTTTGATTACCACTAACCAAAGTTGATAGAGAACAAAAATGCACTCGGCTTAGTGACAGTTGGTAGAGAACTAAAACAAGACAATCATCTTCTAAAAGACCTGCCAAAAAACCCTCTTCACCTTCTCATGAAACCCTCTTCCCAGAGGTGTAGCTTGAGCAGGCGATTAAAATGATGGTTGGAAAGACGTGGTGGGTTGTAGGACGAAGAAGACATCATTAAAAGAAAGGGCAAAATGGCGAGAACCATTGCTACCATGCAGGTTAACAGGATTCTGTTAGCGCATGTAATGACTAATCATCATCCAAACATTCTTCCATCATAATGGGGTCGGCTATATATATAGCATAAGAAAACTCCAACAAGATTTGACAAAGTTTTATGACCGGTTGTCGACTAGACAATCAATTCTCTATGTCGGTGTCAAATTCGTAACCAAGATGATTATAAGCATCAGAGAATCATGTCATAAAACTTAGGTGGTTACTTGAGGCTTATGATTTCACATTGGTTCCATACGCATTGAGTTTGTAGCTCACGGAGACTCGCCTTATCCATATGTGCAACAAGAGAATTTATAATAAATCATCCATCCTTTCACCTCCGAGAGTTCCTTCAACCCTTGTTGTTGTCAAAATAACAACACCCAAGAGAGAAAAGTGTAAACACAAAAAGATATGTGGTGAATTTTCTCCCCTTAACTGAGAGCTCTCCGTTCATTATAATAATGTCTACAATACTTACAACAATCTAGATCCACCAAATCAGGGATTAGTACAACAGAATATATACAACTATCATATTTCCCAATTTAGGATCGGTTACAATGGAATAAAGGTTATCCCATCTATGTATGGTATGTACAAAATAATTGCTGAAATCTGGTTAATGTGAACATGGCTACATCTTGCTGATTGTGTTGACACCCACCCCCACCCCCTCCCCCTCAAATTGATGTGGGGGAGTCAAAAAGCATCAACTTGTTGATGAAGAACCGGTGTCGAACATGAGCCGTGTTCTAAATTGTGGCCTAAGCGCTAGGCGGCCGCACCGAAAAACCCCTAGGCGGCCTGCCTAGGCGCTAGGCGGGCCTAGGCGGCTGTTCGGTTTTGAAATTTCAAAAAAAAGACCTTTGTCAGGATTTGGCGGCAGTGTTGCACTGGTTGTAGTGCGGTGGCGGTTGTGGTGCGGGTGACGGTGTTGCACTGGTGGCGGTGGCGGTGCTAGCGTGGTGGTGATGTTGCAGTGATGGCGGTGCGGCGGCGGCGGTGGTAGCGGTGCAATGGAGGTGCGGTGAAGGTGGTGGTGGAGGTGCGGTAGCGGTGGTGGTGAGAGGGAGGAGCGGAGAGGTGAGAGGGAGGAGCGGAGAGGTGAGAGGGAGGAGCGGAGGAGAGGTGAGGAGACTGCTGCTCTCTCTCCTCCCATACACATATATATATATAATTGCAGAAAAATGAAGGAAAAGGTAGAGTTCGAACCCACAACCTTGGAAGAGAGCAAACCATATACTCTCACTGCTAGTCATAGTGCCAAACATAACTTGTGTTCAAAGATGTAATATATATATTATATATATATATATATATATATATGAAACTAATATATACAATCTGGAAAAAAAATAAGTTCGCCTCCTAGGCGCTAAGTGGTCCTTTGGCATACCGAATCCGCCTAGCAAAATTATAACATATTAACATTGAACATGAGTGAGAGGATTGGTAAGAACATATGCAATTTGAAGATCCATAGAAATGTGAAATGGAGTAATAATGTTCTAGTCAAAAGCTACCCGGATCGAGTGACACTCTACCTCGATGTGCTCGGTACACTCGTGGAACACAAGGGTGGCTGCAATTTGAATAGTACTCATGTTATCTGTATGCAAAGGAGTGAACAATTTGAGCAAAACCCAATTCAGAAAGTAACCCACGCAACCAACTAATTTCATAACATGTTAAGGACATAGCACGATATTCAGCATCTGTGGACGACATGGAAAGCAAAACCCATTTCAGAAAGTAACCCACGCAACCACGTAATTTCGTAACATGTTAAGGACATAGCACGATATTCAGCATCTGTGAACGACATGGAAACTCTTATCTTGTTTTTCTTACACTTCCAAGTTATTAGTGCATCACACAGGTACATGCACCCTACTGGTAGAGCAACTAGTATCGGGGCAATCGGCCCAATCAGCGTCACAATGCGACAAGATTAAGAGAACAAACATGAAAGAAAAAACCCGTGAGTAGCAGAACCAAGAAGGTAGTGGATGATGTGGCGACGATAACGAGATGTAAATGCTGAGTGAAGTCATGAATTTGCTAACATGATGAACTGTGTATGATATATCCAGCCTAGTAATCGTCGAGTAGATAGAACTCCCAACTAGGCGTCGAAATAATATAGGGTCGGGAAGAAGATCATTATCTTGACAATATTTGACATAGATTTCCAAGGGAGTAAGAATTGGATCAGAGTCTTGAAAGCCAGCCAAGATAGTGATGTCTTTGATGTACTTATGTTGATCCGAGGAAAATACATTTGCACTCTTGTGACCTTCAAGCCCTAAAAAATATGTGAGAGGACCAAGAGCTTTCGTGTGAAAGGAGGCATGAAGAGATGCTTGAGATTGATGAATCAAAACAATATCCGTACCGGTTATAATTTCATCCACGTAGATGAGTAAAAGGATGAGACCTAAAGATGTCTTGCGTAGGAAAAGAGAATAATCAAACTGGCTATGCACAAAGGAAACTTGAAGGGTTTGCCTGAACTTCTCAAACCAAACACGGGATCACTTCAAATGACACATAGTCGTATCTCCAGAACGAGGATAAACCGGGGGAGGTTGCATATAGACTTCTTCCTTAAGAGTGCTATGAAAGAATGCATTTTTGACACACATCTGATGAAGAGTCCAATTCTGAGAGGCTCCAATAGCCAGAATTGTACAAACTGTGGTTATTTTGGTTACCGGTGCAAAAGTCTTCTCATAGTCAATGTCATATTCATGTTGATTGCCTAGAGCCACGACTCAAGATTTATACGGTCCAAAGATCCATTAGATTTCAGCTGGACAGAATAAACCCATTTACAATCAATGGACTTGACTGGGTGTACATGGGACCATTTCCCAAGTATCATCTATTGCAGAGCGCCTAGTTCTTCCTGCATAGTTGTTTTCAAACACTCATGCTTCACAGAATGCGAGTACAAAGTAGGTACAGAAATGAAGGACATTGTGGCAACTAAGGATGTACGAGAAAAAATACACCAGACTAGAGAGTAGAAAAGGTGATTAGGAGGATGAGAGGAGCGAGTGGACCGTTAAAGAGTAGAAATTGTGTTGGATGCAGGTGCCATATTAGACACGAGAGGAGAGCTATCCATAGAAGCATCATGCTTGGGTTGCACCATGTTGAAACCGTGTGATACTGGAGGGATGAGACCCATCCTAAAAGTCATGAAGAGAGGTAAAGATTGTCTTTCCTCGGTGATAATCTTAAAATTTTCCATTCAAATTTCTCATCGTTAGAGCGGAAAATTTATTGATTTAAAAAACATTTTAACAAATTTGAATCAAGAATGGCAGGTGTCATAACAAAGATAACCTTTTTGATTTTGAGCATAGCCAAGAAAGACTCGGGACTGAAAAAAATGTTTGGTACATTCAGTGGTAGGAAGACGAACAAAACAAACACGGCCAAAAGAACGAAGATGTGTATACTCTAGTGGCCTCTGTACAAGACGAAAATACGGGAACTCACGATGAAGAGCTGATGATGAAAGGCGATTGATCAAGTACACTGCAATAGAAAGAGCCTCAACCCAAAATTTGGGTGGAACGGATGAATCAATAAGCAAAGAACTTACCACATTGAGAAGGTGACGATATTTTTCGCTCAGCAATTCTATTTTGTTGTGGAGTATACAGACAAGTCCGTTAAGAGATAACTCCTTTCTGTTGGATAAAGTCTTGAAATTATTGAGACATGCATTCCCCCCAAATCAGAACGTAAGATTTGGATGCTGGTGGAGAATTGGTTCTCAATCAAGGCTAGGAACTTTTGAAAAGCATCGAAAACTTCAGATTTTTTTTCCCTTTAAAATATATCCATAGGATTGTAGTCATCAATGTA
The DNA here is from genome assembly GCA_029216955.1 of Iris pallida. Classification (NCBI taxonomy): domain Eukaryota; kingdom Viridiplantae; phylum Streptophyta; class Magnoliopsida; order Asparagales; family Iridaceae; genus Iris; species Iris pallida. The sequence continues at coordinate 29,140 of JANAVB010038691.1, read as the reverse complement.
GGTCAAAGAGCATGAGAGATCACTGGTGTAATTACCCAGACATCACTGTGAATCAAATGAAAGCTTAAAGGGAGGATCATGAGTTGGAAATGGAGGAGTTTGCTCTTTCCCATTTTGCAACTGGAACAATCAAAATCAATATCAAATCTTTAAGGGGGCATTTGGTACGCGGTATTTTTTTTATTCCCGGAAAAATTTAAGATGGGAATCTATTACCACGTTTGTTTGGCTTATAAAAAATTTATTCCCGGGAATTATAAATACCCGGATAAATAGTTTACCCACAAAACATGGGAATTTTATCCCTTGAGAATAGGTGGGTATTTTTTTTTGTCCGGGCAAAAAAAAATTGTCTAAATTTTTTTCTTCTTTTTGATCAATTTGATTAGTTTTGAACTTTTTTTCGTTTTTTTTTTTGTCATTTTTATCGCTTTTTGTCATTTTTTTTGTCCTTTTTACCAATTTTTTGTCGTTTTAAGCGATTTTTTGTCGTTTTTACCATTTTTGTCACTTCTTGATTATTTTTGGTTTTTATCACTTTTTTGTCATTTTACCAATTTTTGTCGTTTTAAGCGATTTTTTGTCGTTTTTACCCTTTTTGTCTTTTTGTCACTTTTGATTATTTTTTGTCGTTTTAACCCAATTTTTGTCATTTTTGTCGCTTTTTTGTCAATCTTTGTCGTTTTAAGCGATTTTTTTTTTTTTGTACCTTTTTTTTGTTGTTTTTACCGATTTTTAGTCGTTTTGTCGCTTTTTGGTCAACTTTACTAATTTTATGGCATTTTTTGTCATTTTGTCGCTTTTTGTTGCTTTTACCGATTTTTTGTCGTTTTTGTGGTTATTTTTGTCGTTTTAACCGATTTTTGTCTTTTTTGTCGTTTTTATCGATTATTTTCGTTTTTGTCGCTTTTTGGTTATTTTTTGTCATTTTAACGATTGTTTTGTTGTTTTAACCTTTTTTGTTGTTTTAAACCGATTTTGTCATTTTTTGTCGTTTTATCGATTATTTTCGTTTTTGTCGCTTTTTGGTTATTTTTTTGTCATTTTAACCGATTTTTTTGTTGTTTTTAACCTTTTTTGTTGTTTTAAACCGATTTTTTGTCATTTTTTGTCGTTTCAACCGATTTTTTGTCGTTTTAACCGATTTTTTGTCCTTTTTGTCGTTTTTTATCGATTATTTTTCGTTTTTGTCGCTTTTTGGTTATTTTTGTCGTTTTAACTGATTTTGTTGTTTTTAACCGATTTTTTGCCGTTTTAACCGATTTTTTGTCAATTTTTTGTCGTTTTAACCGATTTTTATTTTTTTTGTCGTTTTGCCGCATTTTTGTTTTTTTGTCGTTTTTACCGATTTTATGTTGTTTGTCGTGTTTTGGTTATTTTTGTCGTTTTTACCCTTTTTGTTACTTTTTGTCGTTTATACATTTTTTTCGTTTTTTTGGTCATTTTTGTCGTTTTAACCGAATTTTGTCGTTTTTCATCGTTTTTTTCGTTTTTTTTGTTATTTTGTCGTTTTTATCATTTTTTCGCTTTTACCGATTTTTTGTCGTTTTTACCCTTTTTTTAATATTTGTTCATTTATTTTTCGTTATTATTTTTTATTTTTTTTCCCAGGAATATTTATATTGTCACCAAATATGAGAATATAATTTTCCAGAAAATTTAATTCCTTGGAATTTGATTCCCGGGAATATAGAATTCCCGGCTATATAGTATTCCGCATACCAAACGCCCCCTAAGAGAAAACGGAACTTTATTATCCATCAAGCCAGAGTTTAATACAGAGAGAAGGGTCTGAAAATTTGGATGGCCTAACTATTGATCCCACAATTGACATTGATTCCTAACAGTTACCAAAGAAACACACTTGAATTCAAAGAGAGGGTGTTGAAATGTAGAGGAAAGAGACATCCACATTTAGGCCCCTTCGTGAAACACTTGATCATGCACAAGGCAACCAGAACGAGAGAAGGAAACATGACAATCAATATCAAGTAATTGTCCGAAATGAGATTAGTAGATAATCCAGGTCAATAAAGAACATTTTTTAAGGCTGGAGAAGGGGAGAGATCACCAACGACAGTGATGGGAAGACGATCCACATTGGCGGTGAGTATTTGCAAATTTCCATCATACTGTTTTATCTTAACAAGGTTGTTAGGGGGAAAAGTCATGTGGTTCAAAGTTGTAGTGTCCCGCACCGCTCCGCTCAGGTCAATCGGAGGAATCGAAACGCAACAACACTTGGACTTGGCTATGCAACGGCTTGCTCGAATTCCCGCACGGTCGAGGCACCTCCTCGTTCATGTGGGTGACTTCGATGAACTTGCAACTGCTTGGCCTTCACACTAATAAACTGGATGTTTTGAATGCACTGAGTAGACTTGCTAATAAAAAGACGTATTCACATAGCAAAGGGGATAATCCGACTCTGAGTCAGATTTTGTAGAACATGAAAATATGGAAAGTGGATGCTCAGATAAGCACATCACGCTGGATTTTCAAATTGGCACTTGATTTTTAATCCCACGACTTGGACAAAAGTAGCGCTCTTATGTTGAAACAAATACTATCAATTTGCTTGACATAGTTGGCACGATCCTACGATTTCACTGCCACGCTTCCGTGGTTTCAAAGGCTTATCATATAGAGTATGACTTGATTGCTGGCACGACATAGAACACGGTGGTTCAAGTTGAATATGCATGGGGACTAACAAGTAGTCATTCCTGAGTTGAGACATAGGTATGGTAACATTTATGGTAAGTTCTCGAAACTGTAGTACGCTAAGGCTCTCCCTGAAACAATGGGAGCTCTCGAGGCAGTCCCTGAAACCTGAAACAATAGATGTTGCGGAAAGGAAACGAAAGAAAAAGTATGGAGACACTGTGAATGACTTTGTAGGACAGTAAGTTGAGTTGAGTCTAGCATGGTCATTGATAACTTGTGCACAAGGAACAACTCCTCGAACGGTAACCCGAGAAAACGGGGCCGATTTCGACCTAGGGGGAGTAAAAGAAAATACCCGTGTTGGCATACAACACTCAGATGGGTTATTCGGAAACTTTCAGCGGGACTCGCTACCCGCGTTGAAAGGGTCGCCGTCTAGACCCGGCTATTGTCCAAGATAGCTTGTGATGCTAGTGACCCGTTCATATAGATGAGTCGACATATTAGCGCCAGCGGCGATCAGCGTGATGTCTTAGATTGAGTCAAGTAATGTGTGTACGGTACAAATGAGTCAAGTAAGGTATGTGCACGATTTGCAACACAACGTTTGAGCCTAAGATTTAGCTATATCATAAACACGTACTTCGACACGAGACAATGTCGTGAAATGAGTCGTTGACACTAAGTTCACAAGTTTATGATTAAGCCATTTCTATGACGAAATGGGAGAAAGGCCGTAGGGTAAGTATCGAGTAAAATACAATATGTTGCGAGGCACGACCTCGTTGATGATGCGCGAATGGATCTTATGGCACGACCACGATGTTGGCACAAATGAGTTTTGTAGCACGGTCACAAGGTCTTGGAGCACGACCACGATATTGCAACACGAGTAGACTTATAGTTATGCAATAAACTGATCCTAAGACAAGATTAGAAAGACAACTAAAATCATATGGAGCACTCACTAAATGAACGTGTTAGTTTTGTTTGGGTGGACGAGGGGCTTATCCACCAGTACGGTTATGTACTGACACCCCACCAGTTTTCATGCGAAGGAACAGGTACTTGCTCGTACGAGGCAGAGCTTGCTTGGACACGCTGATGCATGGAATTTCTTGACGTTTCGAGGCATGCAGACGCGTTCAACACTTCACCTATACAAGACATAATGTATGGACATCACCTTCGTCAAGTTGTATGCCTCAAGACAAGATTATTTGTATTCAGATTTCATATAGACTGCGAGCTTGAGTGAATTGTAAATCTTGGCCTAGAGCCAGCCCCTTATAATGTTTCTGTTCTTATCAATAAAGTTTTGATTTGTTTTCAACACTTGTGTTTCTTTTGTTGTTCTACTTTTCCTTTGATGTCTTCTGTGTGACTCGGTCGTTTAGCTTCTAATTGGTCGTTTCAGCCATTCGCCTTGCGCGAGCACAACTCTAAGCTCGTGGGCATCACGCCCTAGCGAGGACAATCGGTTTTGCAGAACCAGGACGTGACAAAAGCACCAGAGTCGACAAACCAAAAGATCATAGAAGGATTTATTGTTACCTGTGAGACCAAGTGCAGAGAATGCAAATAGGATCAACTCCTGGACAATTTCAGGAGATAGAGAAGGGGTTGCTTGCTTTGAAGGCGTGGATGTGGAGACTAAAGCCATGGAGTCGTGAACTATATTTTACACAGAAGTTTGTAGAGCTAGAGGATGTCGATCCAGAGGACGTTTTCTACACTCGTAGATGACATGGCCCCATCTAACTATGGTACGTAAAAAATAATTGATGAGAACTGGAAACATTGGGTAATGTGAACCAAGTTGTATCTTGCTGATTGCATTGACAGTAGTAGTGGTTATTCCATTAAGACCAAGACTCGAGTGACTTGAGTTTTTTTTTTTGGAAAAGGCCCTTTTATCCCTTTTTTTTTTTTGGAAAAGTCCCTTTTATCTGATTTGAACTGATGACTTATGCCTCACCATGGTGTTACTTACCTATTTGGCAACTTATTTGGGCGTGTCTTCCTCGCTATTTGTTTTTGCCCTCAAAAGAAGAAAAACAAATTTGACCATCTACCAAGTCTACCATTTTACAATCCAATTATCCCAAGAAAAAGGGCACAACACAACTCCAGCATAGACACCAAGCTCGTAACAAGCCCAACATAGAATTGGAACCATAGAGACTAGAAGAAAGACATTCAGTAGAGATTCCTACCTGAATCACTTATTCTCCTCTATCAAATAAAACTCCAATAAGGTCCACCTAGTTATGTAAAAAAGCAAAGGTCAAAAATATACGAATGATATTGAATGAAAAAAGATCCTGCTAGAACTTAAACTAGTGAACCAAAACATATCTAAGTAGTATCCATAAACAGGCCTAGCATAACCAAACAAAGAGGTTCCCCTAGTTGCCTCATGTTTTATTCTTTTTGTCCAAGCTAACCCACATTCAAAGCCCATGTCAATATCAACAAGAAAAATGTGGATATCCCCAACTAGGTCCGACAGTAATTTATGACGTGCATAATGGGAAAAAAAAATCAAACATGAATTATGAAAATAAAATACACAAAGAATTTGTCTTCTCGTTGAGTATGTAGTTTATGCATTCTCACAAGAGACAATAACATAATTCAGTAGAAGACTAGTAATTAAGGTAAAACTGTTACTTATTTTAATATTACTGTTCAATGTATTTTATCTGCTTTTCTTGCTTTTAGATAGCACAGAACTAATAAGGTGTTAGAAAAATTAATTGGTATCCTCATTTGTCCTGCAGATTCCACTTCAATACTTACAGATACAGCAAGAGAGCTCACTAAGCTAATGCACATAAAACCTAATGAAATGCCACAACTACCAGATATGATGCATCTGTTGATCAAATATATAAAAATGTATACTACTTGAAAAGTGACAAATTAACAATCCATTCATTATTGTTTGCAGTTTGACTTGTCTGATTCCCAATAAGATTCACTTTCCAATAATTTACTAGATTAAAAAAAATGTAAGATGTTGTGAAAATGAGAAAAAGAGAAATATTGATAGCTAGAAATCTGTACGTAGCTTTTCTCATTGATAACATATATAGAGGGAATGAGATAGAGAGGTGGTTGTGGGTATGGATAAGGGCATCCATATTTGGATTTATCCAAATCACAACACCCCCTTGGATTTGAAAAATATTGCCTCATTAAAAACTTTTCTAGGAAAAAACCTTTGGAAAAATCCATAGAAAAGAAAAGAGTACAATAATATTCTTCAGGAATATAAGTCTAAAAGAGTACAATAATATTCTTCAGGAATATAAGTATACAAGAATCTAAGTGGTTGCGACTTACACTGCCTCGTTAAAAACCTTTCGAAGGAAAAACCCAGTAAGAAAAAACCTCAAAGGAAAAGAGTATAATGAGCAAAGACATGCTTCAAGATGTCTCCATTAGCATCTTCAGGATGCTTGCATCTACAGGATGCTCCCCCTCAAAAATATTATATTATTGTTCTTACATCAATTCAAAATAAAAAATCAACCCCCCAATACATTTTAAATATTACATATCACCTCAATACTTTATTTGTCTATACATTTATACTCGTATCCTTATGAAGAGGTTGCAAGCTTTATTTATGATTCTTGAATGCTCGCAACTCCCCCTGATATGTCGAACTGTTGAAAACATAGCCATGCACATTCCCTGTTCGTTTTGATAAAATTGCCGTAGTGATTTGATTTATTCTCTCTACCTGCAACGTTATTTATAAAACATAGCTTGTTTGTGGTATCCTCTTAATGGAGTATCAGATAAATATCATTCATCTGCATATCTCATTAGATCAAAATATTCATCAAGAATAATTTGTGCCTAATATTATTCTAAAATATTGTGCTGAGTAAATGACTAAAGAATTTTATATTCTTTAAAGATGGTACTTCAGGACCCAGAACATGTTCTTTTGGTTGTAAAAGATCCTATTGATCTGACCATTATAGGTATATCATTCATATTAAATCTCTGCAGGAGATTTATTTCTACAGGAGATTTATAGTAGATCTCTTCTAGAGATTCTTCTTTTCATGAGATTACATGAGATCTCTTTTGGATATTTATTTTTATCTCTTCTGGAGATTCCGATCTCTACGGGAGATTCCAATCTCTTCTGGAGGTTCCAATCTCTTTAGGAGATATTTCAAATCTTTTCAGGAGATACTGTCATATTTTCTATCTCTTCAGAAGATTTTCCCCTCATGAGGCACTCTTAATCTCTTCATGAGATCTTCTCTTCAGGAGGTGACCATTTTGATGAATCCGTTCAGGAATTTCTCCATAAATCCAATGAGCCTATCACATTCTTCTGGATGGTTTAATCTATATGTAGATTCTTCAGGGATAACATGATAATATCAAATCCTTCAAGGATTTACCTGAGAATTTTAAATCCATGACCTTCGATAATATATCTTATCGTCTAGGTTATCATGATCGAAGAATATATTTATTCATATTTTATTCATGATCTTTTCATGAATCCTTGAGCTCTTATATATTTGGATCTCTATTTGTTACAGATACCCATTCAAAACCTACCGGATTTATTCTCTTTGGGTTTTGTACTGTAGGACCGAACACTCCACATCTTGCGAGAGATATCGCATCTATTCATTAGATTATTCGTGGTTTTAGTGTTATCCTTTAATTTTATCACCCTTTTTATTCTCATTCGATAATGTCATCTATGACATTTTTTCTTGATTCCAAATTTCTATTAACTATGAATAAAACATAATTTTTATGGGTACCGGTACCTCTTTCTCAGTCTCTTCTGGAATCTGAGGTATATCCTCTACCGGAGTGATATACTTTGAGAAATTTGATCTTTGGTTCATGATGTAGTGTCCCGCTCCTAGCAGTGCACTATGTAAGGCTTGTGGCTTGGCCAACTCGGTCGGAACCGAGTATTGGGGAAACTTACCGTCGGCATCGAATCGATCACGGACAAGTGCATAAGAACCTTTCCAACTGATGGATTGGTTTCTCTTGAAATGCGTCCAAGAGTTTTCTCTGGATGTTTTGCTGCTGGTTTTGCTGCTTGGTTTTGATGGATGCTTTTCTGAATGATTTTCGATGATTTGATTCCTGTCCGTTTTCATCGATTTGCATAGCATTCATTCTTGAGAATTCTGAGAGAAGAGAACACAACGAGACGGATTATTAATCAATCTTTTGGTGCCAATGCAGACTGACGCGTGACGGGAGGCTAAGCGTGCAAGTGTTTCTCTCTCTCTCGCCGATTCTCTAATTTGGTGAGTGTGGATCTCTGTGGTGGTATTGTTCCTCTCGCTATTCCTTCATGCCAACTAAATAATTGTCTTGCAACATCCGTTGATCGATATCAAGATGCTAATGCCACAAGTCAATACCACTAAGATGCTAGAGATAGAACATTGAAATGAATTGATTACACTGCAATGAACTGAACATTGAAATGATTGAATTGATGCCTAGAATGATGGTTATGAAATGCTAAGAATGATCTTGTTGCCTATTACTTCAAATATTCTATGCACACTGTGTATATCGAGTCGGACACACATTCGCCTGACCATGGACAACTTGTATACAAGGATTGAGCAATAATTTCCTCGAACGGTACAGGGGCGCCTGTACCGATTCGGCCTAGGAGGAATAATGAAGTGCTTTGGGGAAACATGAGTAATGCGAGGCATCATAGAGGCTAGCTCCCTACTGTGCTGTCATCTCATTATCTTGAAGTCCCAAATGCAAATGAATGAATGAAAAGAGTCCATATGGTTTAACAACACCAGTGGTCACATCGTGGGAATGTATACTAATCAATGTCTTATGCAGGGGTCTTATGCAGGAAAGCTAGACTCGGCCAATGGTAAAGTAAACATGGTTTTATGAACTACCATGTCGTTTGAATTGTGATTTACTCTAAATGTTGCATGTCCCTTATAAGTTCATATTTTTAAAATGCTTGTCATTAATAAAATGTTGGTTTAGCTGAGTGGGCCAACGGGACTCACCAGCGCATTGTTATAATGTGCTGACCCCTCCTCCACAGGTACTGGAGAAGGCTCGGGCGCACATCGCAACTAAAGCTTTCTGAACTGCTGTTTCCTTTCAAGTTGTTTTTCCCTAAAGACGCACAAAGTATTGCGGAGATTTCAAAGATAGCTGTTTATACTTCAAATACTAAAGGGGCATGATGTATGGAACGGAAAATTATTTCATGGCAGCCTATCAGTTGTACTTCTTTTCATGAATCAATGTAGCCGAAAAGGCATTTCAAATATTATCGAGAAAAGTTGTATTCTGGCTACAATCATCAATAAATGAATATTTTCTTCCTATTCCGCTTACTCAATGTTTCCGCAACTGTGGCTTATTTTTCAAATGTAATGAATTGATATAAATGTGTATGTTCTAGCCTTGTACAAGTGCAACTCCAGACTTGTACGGCATCACGCCTTAGCGAGGACGATCGATTCGGCGTGAATCGAAGCAAAGCGAGCGATTCCCCGAATCGGGGCGTGACAAGTTGGTATCAGAGCACGGTTTCACTTCCTCAGATTTCAAAAATAAATGTTACAAAAAAAAGGAAGTCTTGATGCAAATTTTCTCGATTGATGGTGTCGATAGCGCTGGCAATGAAATAATGTTCCATACAATAAGCCCATAAATATTTTATGAGTGCTAATGGAATTATCTCCTTTTTGTAGAATGACCAAGGGTGATAGCGCAAAGACGAATTCATCGTCTGACCCGATTGAGAAACTGATTAAACAAATGGAGGCTCAGAGGAAGCAGAGCGAAGCTCAACATCGCGCGCTTCAGGAGCAGCTTCAATATCAGTTTCAGGAGCAGCTGGATGCTCAACAAAAACAGGTGGATAGTCTAACTCAGATTGTTACCAAGCTGTCGGCCAATTCCAATGTTTCTGCAAAGGCCGCAGCAACCGAGACCGTGGAGGTGCCGGCAGAGAAGTCTGAGACGCCGACACGAAAGAGGACGAGCTTCAAGTTCTCTGAATTTAAAAGTTGCGACCCGCCTGAGTTTAATGGAAAAGAGGAGCCAAATGAGGTGATGGGCTTCTTGAACACACTGGAGGGCTATTTCCGAATGTTAGAGATTCAGGGCAGTAAGAGAGTGGAGTGTACCGCTGTACAACTTCGTCTCAAGGCCCAGGAGTGGTGGATTTCGCAGAGACAGGCACTTTGCGGAAATAGTCAGGATATAAAGATGTCTTGGGAGGCCTTCAAGCAGGCTTTCATTACTCAATTCATTCCACCCGCTGTCCGACAACAAAAAGAGAATGAGTTCATTGCACTTCGACAAGGCAGTATGTCAGTGCATGACTACGAGACAGAGTTTTTGAAGAGAGTCGCATTCGCTGGGTACATGGTACCGAATGACGACGCCAAGCGAGGAAGATTTGTGCAAGGCTTGAATGAGGGCCTAGAGCGGGATGTGCTAACTCGAAAATGTACGTCTTACCGGGAGGCGTACGAGACAGCTCTCGAGATGGAGAGATTTCATAAGCCGGCTAGTCGTGAGACAATGAAGAGCAACCAAGGACTCAATAATCAGAAACGACCTTGGTCTGCTGGCAGGAACGACGCACCTAAGCGTCACAATACTGGAGACAATAGAGGGCCTCAACATACAGAACGTTGTAAATCATGCAACCGTTGGGGACATCGATCTGAGGATTGTCGGGTGAAGTGTTTCAAATGTGGCGAACAGGGCCATAAGGAAGCTGACTGCAGAAATAGAGGAGGGAATCAGTATCCTCCTCGTGGGCATAACAATAATCAGTATCGTGGGCATAACAACCATCACAACCGAGGCCAATATAACAACCAGCATCGTAGCGAAGCGCCACCAGCCTTACCGGCTCCAGCTGGGAATGCACCGAATCAACAAGGTGGGCAAGCAAGGGTTTATGCCTTGACTCAGGCAGAGGCCCAGACCGCGGAGAATGTTATAACAGGTACGTTGCTATATAAAGGCACATCTGCAAGAGTACTTTTTGATTCTGGCGCTACTCATTGCTTTATCTCCTCTTATTTTGCAACGGAAAATAAATTTTGTATGACTCAACTAAAGATAGCTTTGTGTGTTAGCACTCCTTCGGAAGTAGATATGCCTGCAACTTTGATTTGCAGGGACGGCTACATAAAAATTGGAGGCAAGACTTTATCTCTGGATGCAATTGTACTCGACATCAAAGAGTACGATATCATCTTAGGAATGGACTGGCTCAGCGCCTGTCATGCAACGATTGACTGTGCGGATAAGAGAGTTGTGTTTCGCCTAACCGGAGAAACAGAGTTCTCTTACTCGTGCGGCTCGGCGTTCCAAGGACCTATGGTAATATCGGCAGTTACAGCAAGGCACATGTTGTACTCAGGGTGTGAAGGGTTCCTTGCTTCTGTTTTTGACACTCAAATGAAGGGTGTAGATTCGAGTCAGACTGAGATTGTGGCAGAGTTCCCCGATGTGTTTCCGGACGAGATACCTGGGATGCCGCCGGATAGAGAAATTGAATTCACAATTGATACATTCCGGATACTCGTCCGATATCTAAGGCGCCGTACAGGATGGCTCCGGCAGAATTGAAAGAACTAAAGGTACAGCTACAAGAATTACTAGACCGGGGATACATTCGCCCAAGTGTATATCCATGGGGAGCTCCAGTGCTGTTTGTAAAGAAGAAAGATGGGACGATGCGGCTGTGCATCGATTACAGAGAACTAAACAAAGCAACCATCCGTAACAAGTATCCCTTGCCAAGAATAGATGATCTGTTCGATCAGCTACAAGGGGCGACCGTGTTTTCAAAAATCGATCTTCGTTCAGGATACCATCAGTTGAAGCTCAGACCCGAAGATGTTCCTAAGTCAGCATTCCGTACGAGATACGGACACTATGAGTTTTTGGTCATGCCATTCGGCTTGACTAATGCTCCAGCAGCATTTATGGATTTAATGAATAGAGTGTTTCGACCGTTCTTAGACAAGTTTGTTGTTGTGTTCATCGATGACATCTTGATCTACTCAAAGGACAGGGAGACTCATGTCGAGCACTTGAGAGAAGTACTTCAGACGCTGCGGGACAACCAGCTCTATGCAAAGCTAAGTGCGAGTTTTGGATGAACAGCGTGTCGTTCTTATGACATGTTGTTTCGGCAGAAGGTGTTGCCGTTGACCCAAAGAAGATTGAGGCAGTTGTGGACTGGAAGCAGCCTGCATCAGCTAGTGAAATACGGAGTTTTCTTGGTTTAACCGGATACTACCGTAGATTTGTTAAAGACTTCTCGAGAATCGCGTCGCCTTTGACTCGCCTAACCCAGAAGGGAGTCGTATTTAAGTGGACCGACGACTGTGAGAGTAGTTTCCAAGAACTGAAGCAGCGGCTCGTCACGGCTCCAATTTTAGCACTCCCAGAGGGCTCTGAGGGATTTCAGATCTACAGTGACGCGTCGGGACTTGGTTTGGGATGTGTTCTTATGCAACATGGGAAGACGATATCTTATGCTTCGAGACAACTCAAACAGCATGAGAAAAATTACCCAACACATGATTTGGAACTAGCGGCGATTGTGTTCGCGTTGAAATTGTGGCGACACTATCTTTATGGTGTGTCCTGCGAGATCTTCACGGATCACAAAAGCCTAAAGTACATATTCACGCAGAAAGAATTGAATTTGAGGCAGCGGCGTTGGTTAGAATTGATCAAAGATTATGACTTGACAATCTTTTACACGCCGGGTAAAGGGAACGTGGTAGCTGATGCCTTGAGTCAAAAATTTGTTGGGTCCCTAACAATAGCAAAAGAGGTACTACGGGATCTTGAAGAGATGGGCATCGAGTTCAGAATCCGTCCGCAGAATGTGCAGTTGGCTCAGTTACAACTTGAGCCGAGTCTCCAGGGAAGGATTAAGATTGCTCAGAAGGATGACCCGTTTCTGCAGAAGATACGCGAGTTGATTCTAGCAGGAAAGGCGTCAGACTTTACCGTTGAAGATGACACTATTCGTGTCAAGGGGAGATTGTGTGTCCCTAAGGATGAGAGTATCAGGAAGGAAATACTGACCGAGGCTCATTTCGCGAAGTATTCCTTGCATCCGGGAAGCACGAAGATGTATAAAGATCTGCGCACCACATTTTGGTGGCATGGCATGAAGAAGGATGTGGCGCTATTCGTGTCACAATGCTTGGATTGTCAGCATGTGAAGGCCGAACACCAACGGCCAGGCGGGAGAACTACAATATTTGGCTATTCTACTGTGGAAGTGGGATAATATCTGTATGGATTTTATAGTTAGCTTGCCAAGAACTCAGAAGGGAAATGATGCGATTTGGGTTATCGTGGATAGATTAACCAAGTCGGCACATTTCATTCCAATAAAGTTACGTGGGGCGTAGAACGGTTGGCTCAAATCTACATAAACGAAATCGTCCGATTGCATGGGGTGCCAGCTTCGATAGTGTCGGATAGAGACGGAAGATTCTTGTCGCGATTTTGGATAAGTCTGCACTCAGCGATGGGCACAAAGTTGAACTTCGGTACGGCTTACCATCCGCAGACTGATGGTCAGACAGAGAGAGTAAACCAGATTCTTGAAGATATGTTGAGATTGTGCGTGCTCGATTCGAAGACAAATTGGGACACACATCTCGCATTAGCAGAATTTGCCTATAACAACAGTTATCAGGCAAGTATCCAAATGGTCCCGTACGAAGCCTTGTATGGACGGAAATGTCGATCACAGATATGCTGGGATGAAGTAGGTGAACGGCAAGTGCTTGGACCAGAACTTGTGGAGCAGGCCGTCGAGAAAGTTCGCTTATTCGAGAAAGACTTAGAGTGGCTCAAAGTCGACAAAAGAGTTATGCAGACGTACATCGACGACCTTAGGAATTCACAGCAGGCGATCATGTCTTCTTGAAGGTCACACCCATGCGAGGTGTGATGCGGTTTGGAATGAAAGGAAAGCTAAGCCCGAGATTTGTTGGACCCTTCGAGACTTTGGAGAAGGTAGCCTCAGTGGCTTATCGACTTGCACTACCTCCGGCCCTGGCTGATGTGCACGATGTCTTCCATGTATCTCAACTGCGGAAGTACGTGCATGATCCAAGCCATGTAGTGAATTTCGATCAGCTACAGCTGAGCGCTGACCTATCCTACACTGAAGAACCTGTCCAGATTTTGGGCAGGAAAGAGAAAGTTTTGCGGAATCGGACAATGTCTTTAGTCAACGTGCTGTGGCGGAACCATGCTGTAGAGGAGTCGACATGGGAATTAGAGGAAGAGATGCGGGTGAAATACCCTTCGCTGTTTGATAATTTTGAGGTAGGACCTTTGCTTTAAGTTTCGAGGACGAAACTTTTTCTTAGTGGTATATTATGTAGTGTCCCGCTCCTAGCGGTGCACTATGTAAGGCTTGTGGCTTGGCTAACTCGGTCGGAACCGAGTATTGGGGAAACTTACCGTCGGCATCGAATCGATCACGGACAAGTGCATAAGAACCTTTCCAACTGATGGATTGGTTTCTCTTGAAATGCGTCCAAGAGTTTTCTCTGGATGTTTTGCTGCTGGTTTTGATGCTTGGTTTTGATGGATGCTTTTCTGAATAATTTTCGATAATTTGATTCTTGTCCGTTTTCATCGATTTGCATAGCATTCATTCTTGAGAATTCTGAGAGAAGAGAACACAACGAGACGGATTATTAATCAATCTTTTGGTGCCAATGCAGACTAACGCGTGACGGAAGGCTAAGCGTGCAAGTGTTTCTCTCTCTCTCTCGCCGATTCTCTAATTTGGTGAGTGTGGATCTCTGTGGTGGTATTGTCCCTCTCGCTATTCCTTCATGCCAACTAAATAATTGTCTTGCAACATCCGTTGATCGATATCAAGATGCTAATGCCACAAGTCAATACCACTAAGATGCTAGAGATAGAACATTGAAATGAATTGATTACACTGCAATGAACTGAACATTGAAATGATTGAATTGATGCCTAGAATGATGGTTATGAAATGCTAAGAATGATCTTGTTGCCTATTACTTCAAATATTCTATGCACAGTGTGTATATCGAGTCGGACACACATTCGCCTGACCATGGACAACTTGTATACAAGGATTAAGCAATAATTTCCTCGAACGGTACAGGGGCGCCTGTACCGATTCGGCCTAGGAGGAAATAATGAAGTGCTTTGGGGAAACATGAGTAATGCGAGGCATCATAGAGGCTAGCTCCATACTGTGCTGTCATCTCATTATCTTGAAGTCCCAAATGCAAATGAATGAATGAAAAGAGTCCATATGGTTTAACAACACCAGTGGTCACATCGTGGGAATGTATACTAATCAATGTCTTATGCAGGGGCGGTAAGTATATTATTATTATCTTGTATCTTATACAGGAAAGCTGGACTCGGCCAATGGTAAAGTAAACATGGTTTTATGAACTACCATGTCGTTTGAATTGTGATTTACTCTAAATGTTGCATGTCCCTTATAAGTTCATATCTTTAAAATGCTTGTCATTAATAAAATGTTGGTTTAGCTGAGTGGGCCAATGGGGCTCACCAGCGCATTGTTATAATGTGCTGACCCCTCCTCCACAGGTACTGGAGAAGGCTCGGGCGCACATCGCAACTAAAGCTTTCTGAACTGTTGTTTCCTTTCAAGTTGTTTTTCCCTAAAGACGCACAAAGTATTGCGGAGATTTCAAAGATAGCTGTTTATACTTCAAGTACTAAAGGGGCATGATGTATGGAACGGGAAATTATTTCATGGCAGTCTATCAGTTGTACTTCTTTTCATGAATCAATGTAGCCGAAAATGCATTTCAAATATTATCGAGAAAAGTTGTATTCTGACTACAATCATCAATAAAATGAATATTTTCTTCCTATTCCGCTTACTCAATGTTTCCGCAACTGTGGCTTATTTTTCAAATGTGATGAATTGATATAAATGTGTATGTTCTAGCCTTGTACAAGTGCAACTCCAGACTTGTACGGCATCACGCCTTAGCGAGGACGATCGATTCGGCGTGAATCGAAGCAAAGCGAGCGATTCCCCGAATCGGGGCGTGACACATGACATCTTCCGGATCATCATGAAATTTCTCCTCAGGAGATGCTACTTTAGGAGCGGCTTCTTCAAGAGCATTAGTGTGTGTTATATTATTCGGCCTCTTCCTCTGGAAAGTTAAATATTTAGAACCTTTAGATCTTACGCGTTCTTACATAAGAACTTATTCATTTGCTGTCTTTATTTGGTTCTTTTGGTACTTCTATTATAAAAAATTTATAGATGGTATAGCTATTTATGCAGAATAATAAAACGTAAGCAAGCAAATGATAATTTCTCCTAATTTAGTCAAGATTAGATAAATTAGAAATATGCCATGACACGTTCTTCTGGAATAATGCATTAGAACGTTCTTCGAGAACGATGATGCAATACGTTCTTCTAGAACGATGCTTTACGACGTTCTTCTAGAACGATGCTTTACGACGTTCTTCTAGAACGATAATTCATGACGTTCTTATAGAACGATAATTTATCTTTTTCACATCTCCCCCTAACGGCGGGAATTATGTCTTATTAACGTGACAGATCACAGAAATATTCTATCATAAAAATATCTCATGTCTAGAAGATTTAATAATCTAAGAAGATAAACATAATAATTTACAAAACATAGATGTCAATATTACAGTTTCAGACAATACCAACATAAGCCATCTAAAAGAGATGCAATTCAAGACTATGCTACTAGTTATTCATATACAATATTCAGGATTTATGGTTTTTTTAAAAAAACTTATCCTTGAGATCAAGGATGTATGCTACAATTTGGTAATGATCACATGAATTAGTTATAATAATTTTATCATCATTGTCCCAAAATGTCTTAGTCGAAATATCTTATTCGACCATGTCACAGATTAAAAGTTATAGGACCAATCGGCTTCTGGCTCATAATGGACCCGTAGGATTGAGCTTCTGGCTCAACGTAGTATATATGTGACTTGACAACCCTAATGTGAGTAACGTGTATCCATAGTGAATAGCTGGATAATATCTCTAGGACAACTTCTGGTTCCCTAGGACGAACTTCTGGTTCTCTAGACTAGTGGTTTACACAAAAAGTTATTTCACTTGTCCAACGTTTTAATACGAGACCCATTTTTTACTCCCAAAAAGTCTTATGGAATAATAAGATTATAAAACAATTTGTATATGTGGGTGGGTCTATTGGGTAAATCAAGTGGGCTCTGCCGGAGCCTTCAATAATATGACCATGTCTAGCTATCATGGATACTATTTTGACACTACTATTCTTGTTAGAAGAAAAGATTACATTCTTAATGATGGTGTTGGGACGAAGCACTATCAGTCATGCATAAGATGTCTCTATCTAGTTTTTCCATGGAATCCAGTTTCTAGATACGACAATGTCTTATCAAAAATTGCAAATAAAGATATTATTAATCAATAGTAATCTAAACATAGACTTCAGGTCTATGATAGTTGGTAGGATAATAATGCATCCGTAGTAACCCTACGGATAGAACAGCCGTATATCACCAACTTTAAATTTTCTAATTTAAGAGATTTGCAACTTTAAAATTTCACTATGAAATATCAACATCCATGTACTAGATTTCATCTCTTAAAGATTATAATTGTCATCATGGAACTAGTCATCTATAGCTTGGTGATGCGTTCATGTTATGTATCATTCCAATCTCTTATGGATATATTTAAGCATATAAGCAACATTTTGCAATATCTTGGTGTGAAGTAATCATAAGCTTGAATAATACGAAGCATATTAAAGCTAAACTGATAGCATATCAAAACCCCATGAGTATATCGTGAGTCTCATTTAGGCATTCCACAAATGTCCTTGGGGACTTGTGATAATGAAATAGTGGATAACAATAGTTCACCTTCAGAAGCTTGTGTTTTTTTGTCCAATGAAATCAATAATAAAAAATAGGAATTCTCATAGCTCATTGAAATTTATTCTAAACATAGAACTCCAGGTCTATAATAGCTTATAATACCAACATTAAATTATGGCCTTTCGAGGGCCAGCAATCCGCTGTGACCTGCAAAAATAATTTACGGACGACTGGTTTCCCCCGAACATGCAACATATCTTTCGTGCATTCACCCATTTAGGTGGTAAAAACTTGAGCAAAAAAATATCTTATGCAAAATAATAAATTTTGTATTGTCTTTAACATAATACAACCCAACTATGTGGTTGAATATCAGAGCATCCACAGTGGCAACACTCTAAACCATACTCCAAATCACTTCAAACCATATTCCAATAATTAATTTTGGAGTATTTCCTTCATGTTGGTACACAATGGTATAGTCTAAATAAACACTCCAAATTGATAAGTGGCAATACTCCATTTGTTTTTCTCCTTATTTTTCTTTCATAATTGACAAGTGGCAACACTTCAAAAAAGAAATGAAGGAGAAAAGTAAATATGGTGGGCCCGCAAGTAATATAGCTCAACTAGTGGACTCTCCAAATTTGGAGAGTCTCTTAGCTTTCTACCATTTTTCAAGTGTGGACAAGAGTCCATTGGAACCATCAAGTGCTACAAAATTTGGCTAAAGACCAAATATAGCACTTGAAACTAGTCCCACTGTGGATGCTCTCAGGAAATCAGAAATTCTGATCTCATGGACAATAAGGCATCAAAGTCACTATTCACATGGGCTCAATAATCCACTTGTTTTGTTTTGACAATATTACATAATATGTACATTTATTATGAGAGTGTGTAGCTTGTATGAATGTCCAAATGATAGCATTTTCTCCAACTTGCAATTCGGTTGCATATGCCTCCTCCCATTAGGACCATGTATAATATATATGTTAAACTTCTATCTTGTATAATATATATGTCTTTCAACTAAATAAACGATACTGATGCATTTGAAGATAGAAAATATTAATGAGGATAACCTACTCTATCCTGATTTAAATCAACAACTTCGTATTTACAATATAGTTAAACTTCTATCTTGTCGTACTTCAAATCTCATTGTACAAAATTCGTAAGTGGCCGGAGCATATTTCTCACATGTAAACTGTTTTGTTGTATAGCAGAGGAAAATTTTGCAACAAAAAAATTGGCAGCCACATAATACTTTCCCACGAAGGCTTTTATTGATACTCACAATATTCCAGGGATTTATGAAGAAATTTCATACTAAAAAAATTTGATAGTCAAAACCATGTTTCAATTTGACATAAATATACTTACAGATCCATATTTCTTACTTGAAAAAATGACATCCTCTCAATTTTATTAAAACAATTGTTTACCAAAACAGATTTATGCTTATGTTCATCCATTCTCAATTACAGAAAAATATTTTTTAATTGCAAATATAATAATAAAAATCCTCAAATTTCTTCTTCATAAATTTATTTCAACAGAACCCACAAAATTTGACAGCAAATATGGTAGCCAATGCCCCCGAGCTTAATTATTTTAAGATTACTCAAAAGAAAAATTCAGAATGAAAGTTATTAGTAGGCCAAAATGGAATGGCCGAAACCTACATGTTTCAGTACATAAAATGGATCGGCCAAAATCGAATTGGATAAACAAAATCTTTTTTTTTAACCATACAATTTCTTCGATCCGTATCAGAACAGAACTCACAAATGATGTTCCCAATATTAATTTATTATATTATTGTATGAAGGATTAAGTTATTGCACCCTTCAAAAAAAAAAGAATATAAAACTAGCACAAGTCACAAGTATATATATATATATATATATATATATATATATATATATATATATACCATGGTTTGAAGTATCGGCCGATACCGATCCGATACGGCCGATACCGATACGGTTTGGCATGTCCCGATCCGATACCGACCGATACCCGATACTGACCGAGACCGACATTAGGGGTGTCTTTTTCGGTCAATTCGGCAAAGAAAATAAAACGAAAAAGACAAATCAGCAAGGGTTTAAAGCATAATAAGATTGTAAAAGAAGAAAATCAATCTATTGTATATAAACCAATCCGTAGGTGACTACTATTTCATTTAATTTCAAAACTACTAAGAAATAACACTGAAAATACTTAAGATTATGACTAAATGTATAAATATATATTTTTAAATGTAAATAATTTACTAATAATTATTTGTTTTTCGATACCAAAAAATCCGATACTCCGATCCGAAACCACCGATACTACCGATATCGTCGATACCAATACTCATAGGAATAGTCCGATACCGATTCCGATACCGTGAACCTTGATATATACACATTTAAGTATAATAATTCGGTATCAACAAATGGCTATTGTTGTCTTCCTTAATACCTATACTTGCACAAACTACAATCATGTCATATAAGTTTTATTTATTCAATGACAATATGCCAATAAACAGAGATAAGCACGTAGCAGTGGCTTCCATAAACATAGATTAATATATGATGTGTTTTACTTTTCTTTTTCTTTTCTTTTTTAACTATAATATAATTCGGGTGATCAGAAAAACTTACAATGAGAACGGTGTGTATTGTTCGTGGCCGAGGTGTGTCAGGCGCGATAAATAATGGGTTCACCATGGTGAAGCAACGGCCGATTAAAAAGAGACGAGATGGTCTCTCGCGTAATGGTGCTTGTGTAATAATGCTTTCTTCAAGAGCCTCCTCGAGTGACCCTAAGCAATTGGCGTGGCTCCTCGAACAATCGTACTGATAACGTGTTATGAAAATGAGAAAAAAGAGAGAAATATTGATAGCTAGAAATCTGTACGTAGCTTTCTCATTGATAACATATATAGAGGGAATGAGATAGAGAGGTTGTTGTGGGTATGGATAAGGGCATCCATATTTGAATTATCCAAATCACAACATAAGATGCTATTTAAATCTTAGTACATAGCCGAAGTAAAAGTAAACACACTACATGGCCCCATTATTCTCGGTCTAGTAAATGGATTCTCTTTATATTAACTTTCAAAGGATCCACGCAGCTGAAATGGAAAGATATCAACTGGGAAAAAATATTAGGTTCATCTCTAGATACAAGCACTTCCCTCATCCTCAATCGTCTTTACTTCTCTGTTGAAGAACTACTCATACACAATATAAATTTCATACTATTATCCACGATCAATGGCCAGGGACTTTGGTGTCACACATTGACACGAAAATTTGCAACCCATAACCCAGACGATGATATATATATATATATATATATATATATATATATATATATATATATATATATATATAGGGTGGGATCATGTAACATAGAATTTGACATCTAAAAAAAACACGCAATCCCAGTCACGCATCATTTAAATAAATGGTTCAGATTTGATAGAGTAAGTTGTATTAATTAGCATGCATGTCAAATTGAATATCCCACTAATTAATACAACCTACTATTAATTAGCATTCATGTCAAATTTGACTTCCATGGATGTAAATTTGGTATTCATTTAAATTTGAACCATTCATTTTAGATAATGTGCGGCTGAGATTGCATTTTTTTTAGATGTCAAATTCTATCCTGATCCCCACCCATATATATATATATATATATATATATATATATATATATATATGGTAATTTTTATTGATGAATAATAAACTATACAACTCGACACCTTGCCCAAAAATCACATCTACCCGACTATTCCCGCAAGGAACAATTTTGTGTTAAGGTCCATAATAAGCACATCTCCCTCTATATTCCTCTTAACAACATGTCCGATGAAGACGCTCGAAAATATGTATGTTTCTTTTGCGCCAAATGTGTCAAACCGTACACCCAAAACCAATCTCAGACGACGGAACCTAGAAGCTCTCTTTCCTCTTTGTATCTTCACCACATCCAACACTCCAAGTCTCCATCTAAGTCCATCGTTGCTACATTGCTAAGGTTAAATCTCTATCTATGACAGTTCAAGATACTCCAAGCAAATAACACAGAAAAAATATGTGGTTTCTTGATTCAGTCGGGTCCTTGTTGGCATCTCTGTTGTTGATCCCAAATTGAACCAACCTCTCTCAAGCATGAGAAGTCGGTTCATAATCATTTTATACATGCATAAGGTGTAGTGTCACGTCCCAACATTATGTCCCGTACTTCGTTTGCGACGCGAGGAGCGCAGTTAAGTCACTATCGATTGGTCGGGAGAGGTTGAATCAAGATCCTTTCCTCGATATGGATCGGCTTCTTCGGAATCAAGTCTCATATTCAGCGGGATGCGTTTCGAAGAAAGACTCTGCGGCTGAGTCAGGGAGAGACCTCTCGTTGCTATTTTTCATACCGCACTTGCTTCTTTGGTTTTGGTTTTATGAATGCGTTTTCGTGAATGTTTTCGATAGATTTCATTGCTTGCGTTCTACGAACTTCACACTCATATCGAATCCTAGAGTAAAGAAAAGAGTATTGATCGTTTGCTTATGTGATTTCAGGTGATCGCGTAGGCGACGCTCAGCGTTGAAGACCTCTTTCCCTCTTTCCATTCAATCAACGGTGAGTGGCTTGACCCTTTCTTCTTGACCTTCTTGTACTACAATCAACGATAGCGATGAATGAAAGTTAGATGTAGATGCACATATACAAGTTGAAATGCTTACTTCCATAGTAGTAGATTATAGCACTGTTACATGCTTTCTTATGTACATCTACTATATAACTGCCATGCCATGAACTGTTCCATGGTTACTATATTATGCATGTTATAGAACTGTGTTAAGTGATGAGCCATTGAATAAATGTTGCCACGATAAGACGGAACACGATAAAATAGTTAGGTTTTATTATGAATTGGTAGACCATGCTTGAGTAGCTAGTTTAGTTTAGCACGATCATGGACAACTTGTGCACAAGGAGTTAGTTCCTCGAACGGTTGCCTAGGTCAAGGAACCGATTCAAACTAGGAGGAACATGTATAGCAGTAGCTTCGGGAGTTTTCAAATAGGGCTCGTTATCCGTCTTGAAAGGATCATCGTCTGACCCAGCTATAGTCCAATATGAATTGACATTACCAGTGACCTTCACATAAATATACAATGTCTTAGTGATTAATATCTATTGAACAGAAAAGAACATGATAAGTTTTATACTGCAACGACATGTTCTGTCGTGGATAAGTTCTATTGTAACTTACGTTGTTTACGCCTTAGCAAATGCTTACATGAAATATACTAGGATGGCTAGAAAGGCACTAAAAATATTGCATGCTTCAACATAACTCCTTGAACCAAATAAGAGCATGGAATTTAATTAGTCATGCACCAGTACACGGCAATGTACTGTTCCTCTCTCCACAGGTACTACAAACCAGGAGGAGCGTGCCAACTAACAACGACGCTCGAGTGTTTTGAAGCCTTGCTCGTGTGCTCGAGGGCTTGAATCTAACTTTTGAAGACTGCATCAGTCCAAGGAATATGGCTCGACTCCCCTCGATAGCAGGTAGTTTGTAATGTTTTGGTTGGATATAATGTATGGAACGATTATCTCATCAGCGTTCATTTTGTATCTGAGTCAAATTGTAAACCCGCACGACAACTACTGTAATAGAGTCTTGTAAATGATGTTTCATTATCAATGAAGTAAAATTTTCCTTCTATAATCAAATGTATTGTTCAATTTCTTTGCGTACTCTCTTTGTTGTTGTGTTTTAGATAACCTTATAAAATTGTCTTCTACAAGTGCAATTAAGCTCGCACGGCATCACGTCCGGGGGACGACTATCAATTCTTCAAAATCGGAGTGTGACATAAGGACATCTTGAATGCAGCTCCCTTAATCCAGACCAGCTCGTACTAATCTATCTTCGGTTTAGCCGTTTGCAGCAAATCTAATGCAATCCTGAAATTGAATGTGTCCACCAACATTCCCTTCCAAACCTAATAGTCCACCTTCCTCTCCTTGTCTAAAACCAAAAGCATGATGTTTTCTTGGTGGCTATTCTCGATCGTCCTCCCCTCCAAGTGCCACATTCCCTCATGTAGAAAGCGGCTAAACTTCTTCGTTGAAGTGGTTGAATAGGTCGAACCGACCCAAAAAAGTAGTCGAGTCACAATCCATCCACCTAGGTTGAACTGGTTTTTAAAAGACAACTTTAAGCAAGGTTGTAAAAATCGCTAGTCGGTTCGCGGAAACTATGAATAAATCGGATTAATCGAAGACTGGTCGGAAGACTAGTCGGATTAATCGGTTTGAATTTTTTTAATTATATTATGCAGTAAAAATAATAATATATATGCTTTTGTCGTCAAAATATTAACTTAAATACCCAAAAAAATAATATATATGCAATATATGTCATTGGTATGCACCTATTCTTTCTTATCCTTCTCTGTCGGTTGCTTTAAATTTTTGAAAAACTAATTTTGGATGAATCTTTGATCTTTTTTAGCCTTTTTTTTTGAACTGAGGCCTAATCGGCCGACCAGCCCCCTAGTCGAGTCGGCAAAGGCCG
The DNA here is from genome assembly GCA_029216955.1 of Iris pallida. Lineage (NCBI taxonomy): Eukaryota > Viridiplantae > Streptophyta > Magnoliopsida > Asparagales > Iridaceae > Iris > Iris pallida. The sequence continues at coordinate 4,908 of JANAVB010038691.1, read as the reverse complement.
ACTATCGACTAGTCGGATTTTTACAACAATGACTTTAAGTTGATACATCAACTATTCAAGTTTTTTAACTTGATGCCATAAACTTTAATAGACAACTTAATACCCCAACTATAATTGTACAACTTAATATCCTAACAGTGTTGACGAAAAATCCTAAATAGCAAAAATACCCCCACCCATTCGTGGTAATTCAAATACCCCGGAGGGATTAGAGGGGTCAAAAAATACTTTTTTGTTTCTTGTTAAAACGGGGAAAAAAATTAACTCTCGAGTGATGGAGGATTGACTTGAAAATATTTATCAGTTGAGGGTAGTATATGGTATGATATTAAGTTTAGTATCAAATTAAAAATTTTGAATAGTTGAGGGAATCATGTTGAAATTAAGCCTTTTAAAATATTGGATATAAGGGTATTGAGAAGGATGGGTAGAATTAAGGAGGCTGAGGACTGAGGAGAGGAAGACATAGGTACAAATTATAGAGATCGATGAGGATAGGAAATAGGAAGACGACCAAAGAAAAAGTATAAACTATAAAGATCCCTACTATCAATGGCACTTATTTCTTTCTTTCTCTATTAAAAAAAAAAAGATAATCTTCAGTAAGGAAGAAATCTTCAGGAGAAGTTTAGCTAATTGGCTTTCATATGGATCAAACAAAGTGCTGATCCAAACACTTGCGACAAAAACTTTAGACCTTCTACTAGAGTTTGCTTCTCTCTTAAAAATGCAAATTTGAACTAGTCTAGATAGCTAATCTTTTGTCTGGAGATGCATCACTAGAGAATAGCCTAAAGAATCATCATTGCCGAGTGAATACTCATATAATCACAAGTATATAGCTCAAACAAAGTAAAGAGAAAAGGAAAGAGAAATCAGGGGTAGTAAGCCAAGCAATCAGTTCATAATCTGTAAGTACATACATGACAATGATAAAAATATTAAAAAGGAATGGAACTGGTAACTGAAAAGACTGACCTAGAGCAAATCCTTCAAACATCTGATTCTGAATTCTGAACCTGCTGCGTCCTCAATTCCTCATCGGCCTTCTTCAGAAACTGATCCCAACCACTCCCTTCTCCCATATCCAAATAATCATACGGTACTGCCGTCTTCAACCCCGGCCTAACAGCAAGCTGACTCTCCACTATCCTAAAATCCACTACTCCTTCCCCAAACCCCTCCTCCTCCAATTCCTCCCAATCAAACATAAGCGGCAGTGTAAACTCTCTCCATGGACTGAAGTCCAATAACTTCACTCTTTGATCTTCTTTGGTCACGTAAACATCAAATGTGTAATTGTTAGATTCAAACCTCGGTTCCACAATATCATCGAAGAACTTCTCAAGCAATAGTTTCATCCCGTGTTTCTGGTCAATAAGAGCCGGATAGCACGAAGTCACATCGCGCTGGGAGATAGCAATGAGTTGTTTGCGGCGAACGAAGCAGCGAAATTCCCTTTCGGGGTGGAGAGAATCATAATATTTGCGGAGGGCGAGGACAAACGAGTCGAGGGCAGAATGTGAGAGGTCATGGGCAATGGAGTCAGAGGCTTTGAGGAGGAGAGCGATGTCGGAAAAGGAAGTGCAGCGGAGATTGCCGCAGGTTGAGATCCAGGCGGCATCTTTCGGGGAGCTCCAGTTAAGCTTCGGAAAGACGCAACCGCCTAGGGTGGCAATCGAGCGCTCGACTTCTAATTCAAGTTCGGGGAAAGAGGGCTTCTTGTTCTTGCTATCTTCTTCATCATCGTCATCAGATTCAGAATCAAAAGGGAGAGGGAGGAAATGGGGTCAAGATGGGTGGCAGCAGTGCGAGGGAGGGGGTCGCGGCCGGATGTTGTGCGAGGAAGGAGGAAGGTGGTGCGTCTGCGTTATCGTCGGTATTGGAGGAAGGGGAGATGGGTTGGCCAAGGAGGTAACGGACAAAGGAGTCAGGGAGCGGGTGGAAGAGGGTCCGAATGGAATAAGGTTTGAACCTTGGATACCATTCATGGATCTGGCAGCGCCTTAACTCCTCGTGCTCCATCTCCTTATGTCTACTGCAAAAACCAGTTAAGTGATAAGAAACAGTCGATCCTGACCTGTTACTAGCATGCTATGCATATCAGTAGAAGAAGGGAAAAATAAGTTCACGAGTAACATCAAGCACGTGTTGTGCATTGATGGGCTTTTATGCAAAATAGGATTGTAGGTTTGCAAGTATTATTTCCTAAATAATGTATTGAGTAGAAGCAAGAAAATTGTTCACAGAATAAATTCATCAGGGACATTTTACTTTGAGGGATTTCAGCACGTATAAATATTATATTATGGACCATATTTGCAAGTATTATTGCATAAATCATGAATAAATGCTGTAAGGCAGAGTAAATTCATCAAACGCCTGCTGTGCATCTAGGGTTTTTATGCAAAAACATCAGCTTCAACATAGTTTTGCCAGCTATTGCATAAATCCATCAAACAAGTGTCGTACTAACTTTATAGTATTGAAGCATTGGTTAAGCATGCATTAGAAAGCAAGACAAATAGTTCATGTAGTAAATTCGTCACATTGTTCTTTGTAGAGGCTTTTAACCAAAAATCAACCAAGTTGCAGTTTTTCCAGCAACTGCAAAAATCAACAAGAGAAAAACAGTCAAAGATAAATTTATCAAACACCTGTTGTGCATCAAGAGTTTTTACGCACAAAAAAATTCACTTTTGATCAAAACTTTGCAAGTATTACTACATAAAGTACGCATACAGTAAAGCAATCAGAAAAAATCGCAGAGTAGAAAAAATTCGCAGAGTAAATTCAACGAACACCTGTTGCACGTCAAGGGCTTTTATAGCATAAATCGTGCATGTGGTAGAAGCAAGGAACAATAAAGTTCACAGAGTAAATTCATCAAACACCTACTGCACATCAGGGGGTTTTATGCAATAAAAAATTAATTTGATCAAATTTATGCCAGTACTATTACATAAGAAACGATGTCTATTGTGAATCGAAAATTCAAGAGCCAACATTAGAAATTAAACTTATATTTTGGGGAAAATATCAAAACCCTAATTTCAAAATTCTGGGTTTTACTGAACTGTACAATTAGGGTTAGAAAAGAGAGAGTACCAATTGGGGATTTTCTTTTCCGTCAGGGTTTGGAAATCTTGTTAGAGGATACTTGCCAGAATTTTAAAAGCAGCTCTACCAAAATTCTGTGCAAGAACTCAAATAAGTATACAGGTAGCTCTCAAGCGAAGCACGTGTAGGAATCTTAACCGTTCATTGTTTAATGTTAGTCAAGTTCAATTCAAAAGGCAAATGGTAAAGGCTAACCCCTTTTTACTAAGGACAATCTATGTACTAAGGGCAACTATGCTTTTATTTTTTTTACTAAGAGCAACCTAAAGTTCACAAGTTTACTAAGGGCCACCAAGAGGACTTTGGAGGAGGACTGCTTCGGAGAGGAGCTCGGCGGCCGACGGTTCGTGCTCGCGCGGAGGAACTGCTTCGTGGAGGAGCTCGGCTGCCGACGTACACGACTTGTCTCTGCCGAAGAATTCACCCTCTCTAATGGCGGCCACCGAAGAAAACCCCCCAAAATCTAAGGCTTCGGTTCCGTCCAAGCTCCAGACCCTCTTTTGCTCCAGACCAACACACACGAAAATTTCCAAAATCTAAGACTTCGGTTCCGTCCAAGCTCTAGACCCACACACAAATTGGTTTTCTTCGCTGCCACCGAAGAAGAAGATGATGATGAAGACGAAGACTACGAAGAAGAAGAAGAAGAAGAAGAAGAAAGGAGGAGGAGGAGCCGGCGGACACCTCCTTCTCCACCCGATCCAAGCTCCAGACCCTCTTCCGCCGCCTCTCGGCCGGTCCGGTCTCGATCTGCATCCACGACGTCGTCGTCAAGGGAACGCCCGGACGAAGGAGTCGCTCATCGAGGCCAAGGCGCTCCTTCCTCACTCTCGATTGGAAGGCGGACTGCAGGCCTTGCATGCAGTCCTATCTTCACTTTGGACTGCAGGCAAGCCCTGCAGTCACTGTAGAGAAAAAAAATTGTCAATTTAGGACTGCAGGCCTGCCCTGCAGTCCTAGATTGACAGGAACATGGTGGCCCTTAGTGTTTTCAAAATGGCAAACTTGTAAAAAAAAATTAAATTTTAAGTTGGTGGCCCTTAGTAAAAAGGGGTGGTCTTTAACATTTGTTATTCAAAATATACTGCGTGATAATAATTTAAAATCACAATTACAAAATTTCAAAATAAAACAGTATTTTCAGATGGTTTGTGATTTTGTCTCTCTTTTTTTTCTTTTTCTTTTTCTTTTGAGATGTCTGCTACGTACCACCATTTTTTTTATAAATGGAAGAAATAATACTTAATTGTAACTCGATCAACTAGATCTTATGCCTTTTTTGGGTAACCACAAGGGTCGCTCGAGCTCGACATTTTATCTTTTGATTATGATAATATACTTATACTATATTTCAGTAATCAATGTTTATTACTTTCATCTAAATTTGCATTATAAAAAAATGAGAAGAAGTGGATTTGAAGAAGGAGATCGTTCCTTTCCTTTTTTTTTTTCCGTTTTAAGAAAAAGTTTTATTTTCGTGCGCGACAATAGAGTAGGTCTAATAGATTTATATACAATATATCTGATCGGATAAGAATTTCAAGTTTTGGTTTGGGTTTCTTTCGTTTTAAAACATTTTCCGATTCAAATAGTTGTTATTGTGTCCACGACAATTGAGATGAATTTTATTATAAAACTAGTAGTGTTGGGGGCACACACGTTGCATGTGTACCAGAGATAATTTCTAGTGAAAGAAAAATAGGGGTATAAAAAAAGGGAGAGGTTTGAAATTTGGGTTAGTAGGTGACCAATGACTTTTTTTTTCTCCATAAATTGACATTTCTAGAC